>JAHWFP010224536.1:0-38149 GCA_023313725.1 Lithobius niger | reverse complement strand
TTTGGTAGCAAAAGGACAAACTTTGGTAGCAAAAGGACAAACTTTGGTAGCAAAAGGACAAACTTTGGTAGCAAAAGGACAAATTTTGGTAGCTATAAAAGGCACTTTCCCATGGGTGACCTCGACCCACTTTGACCTCGACCCAGTGACCCGGTGACCCATCTCGGCTATGGCCGTAGTTCCAGCATGCCAAAAAAGTAAAAAAAAAAGACTTTCCTACCCTCATCCAGATCGACGAAAATGAAAAAAAGTGGGTACCACCATCTTGTAAAATCGCCGCACTTCCGGTTTTCATAGCACAGCCATTTTGAATGACGTCACTTCCGATTTGCATGGGCACCGCCATCCTGAATGAAGTCACTTCTGGTTTGCACGGGTGCCGCCATCTTGAAAAATGGCTGCACTTTCATGGGCGTCATCTTGGATGACATCAGGAAGGTAGCAAAAGAACTCAAAAAGGTAGCAAAAAGCACTTTCCCACCCTCGTCTAGATTGACGAATAGGGGCCACCATCTTGGATGACGTCACTTCTGGTTTACATGGGCGCCGCCATCTTGGACCGGAAGTGACGTCATGGGGGTGTCTTGGTGTTTGTGCCATATCGCAAGTCCCCACTACTCCCGTCATTGCATCAGTTGCCAAATTTAATGCCAACTGCAGCTGTTTCAAACGTAAATCCTATAACCCTATTTCTCGTCTTGTACATAAATCGCTAGCGTTTTTGTTAACTCTTTCATCCACCGCTCAGCTAAGCTGGATTTAGGCAAATAGACCGACAGAAACTTAGCTTTTATACGCCACTGCAGGCATTAATTCTTGATTATTTGCCCCCTCAAGTTGTTGGAGCTGCCGGAAAATATTTCTGCTGGCACGCCATGCCATGAAAACACTTCATCAACGAGTGCTATCGCTATAGTTTTAGCTGCAGCGTTTCATAGTAGAGTTAACTTAACCCAATGACTCCACTTGTCAAGGACCACTAGGATGGTCTTTTTAGTCAAAAACAATACTTTTCCAAGCTTTCTTTTCAGAAACTGTCATCGTTTTAGCCTTCTTACGATTCTGCTGCACCTTCTGTACCTGACAGACCCTACAAGTCCTTACATAATTCGAAATAAACTTTGATGCATTTAAAGGGAAATTACATCCATTTTGACATGCATGTTTTACTTTTGGATCACTTACACAATAACTAAACACAAGAATTGTGGTAAGAATACGTCATCCAATACAGCAATTTAATTACTGCATCACCAAAACACGACATGGAGACCGCCATTGTTTTGCTGGAATCTGCAGAAATTAATACCTACAGATGGTAGTCATCGATTTCGACTCAAAGCCGATTGAGATAGCTCTGTTGGTAGTGAGAGCTGAAGCGTCCGACGGCCTTAGTTAACCACTATACCGTCGGCCAACTAAGGCCATCGGACGCTTGCGCTCTCACTGCCAACAGAGCTATCTCAATCGGCTGCAAGTCAAAATCGATGACTACCTTCTGTCGGCATTAATTTCTGCGCGTTCCAGCAAAACAATGGTCGTCTCCGTGTCGTGTTTTGGTGATACAGTCAATTCTTGTATCGGACATACGTAACGTATTCTGACCGCAATTCTTGTGTTTAGTTATTGTGTAAGTGATCCATAAGTAAAACATGCATGTCAAAATGGATGTAATTGCCCTTTAACCATGTGCACAAATAAAATATATGTTTTATCGTCTTATAAACACCCATATTAGGACCTGTAAACGTATCGTGCACTAGCTGAAAGATTTTCTTATGCAGCGAACGGGGCACCAGAATTTTCAAATTTGGCGCATAAATAACATCTTTATTTACATCCACATAAATTATTCCGTCACTCACTATTGACTTTGGCTCGTATTTCAACACAAATCTATGAACCGAAGGTGAATCGTACCCGAGTTTCTTCGTTTTTCCCTCCAAAGCTAACTTTAATGCTAACGTATATTTGTCCTTTAACGTTTCTGCTCTAATTTGATGAAGCGTCAATTGCTCAATATTGGTTGCATAAGCAACATGTTAGCATGTTGCAGAACAGTTCTGTCACCAAGAAACACTCGAAATTGGGCATTTGAATCCTTAGAAACAATAACGCCTTCTTGCTAACGTGATGGACAATTTGGTCTCGTATCACGACTATAGACAGGTTCACCAACCTCAAAAGAAAGTTGTGTCTTATGTCGAGTTGATTTCAACATATGTTCATTGGCTTTCTGTACAGTGTCCGCTGTCGATGGTACCATCAAACTTAGCCTCGTCCGGACATTACGATTGAACATAAGATATGCTGGAGACATTTTAGTTGTCGAATGCGACATAGTTCGTGACATTAGCAAATAGTTATTCAGTGCCTGCTCTACACTTAAACCTTGTTTAACAGATGCTTTTAATGATCGTTTCATTGACTTTACACCCACTTCAGCCAATCCATTGTCTTGAGGCCGATATAGAACGATGGTCGAATATCGTATGCCATTCTCTGTACAAAACTGCTGGAATTGCGAACTACAAAATTGGGCGCCATTATCGCTTACAATATGGCGAGCCAGCCGAAATAGTCCTAAAATTGTCTGCAAATACGAAATAACACTTTCGCTTTTGGTTTTCCGCATGATTTTAATGAAAGTGTACTTCGAAAATGCATCTACCACAATGAAAAACATACGATTCTTCCAAGGCACTGCAAAATCAATGTGTAATCGGTGAAAAACACCCAATGGACGTTCCCTTGCATGCTTTTTACCCTGCTTATCACCATATTTGTTAACTGGTACGAACTACATGTTTTCACAACATTTTCCAAATCACGGTCAATATGAGGCCACCATAACCGAGATCTAGCAAGAACTTTGATACGAACAATTCCAGTATGGCCCAAGTGCAACTCAGTAAGCACTTGTTTTCTCAACACCTCTGGCACTACAAGGCGTGTGCCCCAAAATAACGCATTTTGATCTAATGACAACTTTAATTTCCTCGTGAAAAACGATTTCAATGCCTCGCTATCCACCTTGTCAGGGCCAGCCATCTCTTGTATACCGCATGACAGTTGCCAAAACGGGATCAAGTTTAGTACATTTTTCCAGCTGTTCTGGCAAAATGGGTAACGTGTTGATTGTTTCCAAGTTCATGACTCTCCAACCTGGGACCTGCATGGAAGGTGGAGCATAAGCATTCGGCATCCTTGACAACTAATTTGCAGTCAAGTTAAGCTTACCCAGGATATGTTGCAACTCAAAAGCGTAACCATTTAAATACAGCGCCCACCTTTGAATTCAAGCGGCCGCTATAACAAGGATGACACTCTGGTTCCAGATATCCACAGGAGACCTTGTTGGTCTGTTTGCAAAACAAACTTCCTTCCATAAAGGTATTGATGAAATCTTTTCACCCCAAATACCACCGAAAGCGCTTCTTTACCAAATTGGGCATAGTTAACCTCCGCCTTACTCAAGGCCCACGAAACAAATGCAACCGGCCTGTCCTCACCACTCGGTAGTGTATGAACCAAACTCGCGCCCACACCTATGGGGGACGTGTCACACACGAGTTTGAGCAGTAAGTCCGGGTCGTAGTGCATCAGAACGTTCGCCTTAAGAAAAGCCTCCCTGGCCTCTTTCATAGCATTCGAACAGTCAGTAGTCCACTTGACTTTTGGTGACAACAGCCTATTTAGGGGAGCTAAAATAGTGGCTAGATGAGGAACGAACTTTGAATACTGATTTATAAAGCCCAAGTACGATTTCAATTCTTGACTGTTTGAGGAGTCAGGGGCCAATTTTATCACACTAAGCACTTCTAGCTGATTTGAGATTCCATGTTTATCGAGTTGGAAACCCAAGTACTTATACTAGTCTGATTAAGTTTGCACTTTGACTTCTTGACTTTCACGCCGTTATCCTTCAAAGCCTGCAAGACACCCAGAAGAGTTTCATCGTGCCCTTTCTCCTTGCCAGCAGCAAGAATGTCATCCACGAAGGGTGATGCTAAAGGAATATCCTTTAAGACACGTTCAATTTGTTTCTGAAATATTCCCGGGCTACTCACGAGGCCAAACGGAACTCTTTGCCACTGAAACAACCCTTTACAGGTATTAATTGTTAAAGGTGCTTTAGAGGCCTCGTCTAGCTCAATCTGCAGGAAAGCGTCGCTTAAGTCAATGATCGAAAAAGTGTCACACCCCGCCAATTTGCTGAACAAATCTTCAGCTCTAGGCACTGGATGATTTTCTATCTCGAGCTGTGGATTTAAAGTGCCGGAGTAGTCGCCTACAATCCGGACACGACCATCAGGCTTAAATACCAACACAGTGGGCGTGGCCCAAGGGCTACAATCCACTGGCTTCAGAATACCTTCCTTGACTGGCCTATCAAGTTCTGCCTCGACTTTCCCTCTAACTGCGAGAGGTACAGGTCGGGGCCTGCAGTACATTGGCACTGCATCAGGCTTCAACTTAATTTGAGCTTTAAACCCGGTGAAAATAGGTCCGGAAAATGTTCAAAAATGTCTGTTTCCGAAATCGTATTTACTTGGCTGTGTGTGACACTTTGTTCTTCGGTGTTAGCAGCTATAATATTCTTTCTGAAAATTTCTTTATGCCCTCATCTAAAGTCTCTAGCCACACTTTACCCATTACTGGTTTGTGATCACCTGGAATAATTATGGCTGTAACCTTTGCATTTTTACCATGTATGGCTACAGTCAATTCACATTCTCCCAACGGTTTTGTGATTCCCCCTTCCCAAGAACGAAGATGAATCCCCGCCGGTTTTAAGGGTACATCTGAGAAGCAACTGCGATACCAATTCTCAGGCAAAAGAGTGAGATCAGAACCGCAATCAGCTGCTAAAGTCAGCCTATGTCCGTTTATTGTTGGAGACAAATTCCAATCATCAGTCATAACTCTAGTAAAGTTAACAATTGTAATGGGAATTACAGTATCGACTTCTAAATCTGAATTTAAACTTAAATTACTGTCACTAGATTCTCCTTGTTCAGTTACAGAATCAGACGATTCCACTGCACTGTGACTGAGGTTGGCGCTAATGACCAAGCTGTCGACGCGCCATTAAGCCTCACCTCCCCCCACCCCTCAGACGATTCCTCCACCATGTTTGCTCTTTTAGAGTACTTATGACTCTTACTTTTACTTTGGCCACGACCTTTTTTAACAAAAAGGTTTTGTAGTGCTGGAAGGTGCTCGTTTTTCCTTCGGCACACCCTTGACAGGTGTCCTACTCTCTGACAGGCTGAACACTTATGTTTCAGGTATTTACAAGAGCTTTTTACGTGACCATGGTAACCACAACAATCACAAGAGATATCTTGGGACTTTTTGATCTGTTGTTTAGGCCTACTCGTCGTGACCTTATGGGTCGACACTCCTTGAAAGTGCGATACATTTTTTTCCGCTGCTTCCTGAGCCAAAGCCAATGTGATGGCACTCGTAAAAGTAACCTTGTCTGGATCCTGAGAAAGAAGTTCAAGTTGTATATCACTAGATCTTAAACCAGCTATAATATAACGGTCTCTCAACATTATTTCAAGATCTGTACCATTAGCAACACTGTAGTTGCATTGCTAAGTCATTTTTTAAGTTCCGTGACATAATTACCAATAGACTCCGAGCTAGCTTGATCGTGCTTTTGAAATGTGACTCTTTCATGTAAGTAATTAGTCTTCGGAAACAGACTGGCTTCAAGCAATTTATTTATTTCAGTCAAAGAGTGGGCCATTGGTGCGTTAGGCGCACATAAAATTCGTAACAATGCATAGGTTTTTGCGCCTATGTTTGTTAACAAAATTCCTACTTGCTTATCTACAGGTACGTCGTAAGTAGTAAAATTGATGAGCATTCTTTCGAAATACAAGTTCCACGGCTCGACAGAAGGGTCGAACTCGCTATGTCTTTTATGGGAAAATTTCGCACCTGACGAAGCGTTTGTGGGAAGAGTGTGGCGAGGAGGGGGAGGGGAATTTTGATTTCCACCCGCATTTTTCCCGGTTCCACTCGTATTACCAGTTTGAGGCATGACTAGATCACTAGCGTCCTCAAATTCATTATTTTTTGATGATACTGATGTATTTAATTCCAGAGTTTCGTCAAAAGTTCCACTAAACTCAGTCGCATTTTTTCTTACTGGGTTGCTCTTAAATTCAATTTCTTTGTCACTCATATAACGACTGAGAAAAAATTAAACTGTTGGAGGTTTTTACCGTGGATTGAAAAACCGTGAACATCATGGACATCAAACAATCAGCAAGTTTAATGCTGTGGAAAATAATTTACACGACCATATTTACAAATTAAATATTCGAGAGGGGACGAAGTGTTCAATGGCGCAAGGCCAGAAGGAGTGAAGACTTTTTCTTCATCCGAAGCTAAGGTGGAGGCTGGTTGCCTGGGGTTACTGCTTCCAAACACTTCCGGTCTTCGACTTCTCGAAGTTGCTAGAAAGTTCTGGACTTGTATCTTGTGCGCATGCGTGAAGTCCAGATTACTCCCCTTGCTTGATTGAAGGTCATCAGCGCCAGAAGGCAAAGCTGTACGACCTGAAAAAACACCTAATATGGCGACGCTCAATATTTTGCCGCCAACAATCCTCCCCTTGACAAATGCATCTATCTGGAACAATAAACATTTATAAGATTAGACAAGTAAGTATGCCGTATTCCATATTGTGGTTTTCTCAGCAGGTCGGCTATGTTTGTCTTTGTAGGAACATAGTTAATTTCCACGCTTTTATCTTCTATGCGTTCACGCACATGATGGTAGATTACATCAATATGTTTCGTCCTAGATTTTTCTACGAAACTTACAGCATGGGCTTTTGCACTTTGGGAATCTGTAAGCAACGGAATTGGCTTTATCTCACTTGACGGCATAACACCTAATTCAATTAAGAGTTCACGGGTCCATAGGCACTCTTGAACTCCTTGTGAAATTGCTTTGTATTCCGATTCCATCGTTGAGAGGGAAACGGTGCGTTGAAGATTTGATCTCCATAAAAATGGAACGGAACCATACGTGGCTATAATGCCTGTAGTGGAACGTCTTGTTTCTAGATCGCTTGCGTGGCTTGCGTCTGTGTAAATTTTAAGTCCGGTGCTGTCGGGGCTGACAGCTAGGCTTAAGTCTTTCGAACCTTGGAGGTAACGCAATATGCGTTTTCCGGCCATCCAATCTTCCTTGGAAGGGTTTGATGCGCGCTGCGCTAAACAATTCACGGCGAAGGCTATGTCTGGACGTGTCCCATTTGCTATGTACGACAGGGATCCTACGAGTTCACGTAAGGGTATATTGTCCGGACAATCACTTGTGTCTGGGGCGGCTTGACCTCTTGCAACTGCTGGGGTGGCTACCGAGGTGCAGTCTTGCATGCCAAACTTTACAAGTACCGTCTTGATGTATTCAGTTTGGCTTAGAAACATTGTGCCATGTTTAGTCTTTGTAAACTTGATTCCCAGCATCTAGTTTATCGGACCTAATGGTCTAATTTCAAAACTTTCAGTTAGGATCGTTTTGGCCATCAGTCGCATTTTTGCATTCGAGGCTATAGCTGCGATATCATCCACATAGACAATTAGGGCGCAGAAATCCTTCCCATTTCGGTAAAAGAAGACGCAGGCGTCCGAACGACATCTTGTAAGTCCTTTCTTTAACATCTGTTCGGTAAAACGAATGTACCATCTTCTGGCGGACTGTTTCAAGCCGTATAGGCTCTTTATTATTCTGCAAACTTTATTTTCTTGACCAGGGACCTCAAAACCTTCAGGTTGAGTCATATAAATCTGATCTTCTTCTCCTAAAAAACCGTTTAAGTATGCGGTCTTAATATCATACTGATCTATATACCAATTATTCTGGATGGCAACAGATACTAGTAAGCGTATTGTGGGTAGTCCGGCCACGGGCGCATATGTGTCGGAATATTGTACTCCATAGATTTGCGAAAATCCTTTTGCTACGAGGCGAGCTTTATAGCGTTCAACTTCTCCAGTGACCGTTCTTTTTAACTTCAATACCCACTTGCTACCTATCGTTGAAGCTCCTGGTGGAAGGTCAACGAGTTCCCATGTGCCGTTGGCTAAGAGAGATCCATACTCTTCATGCATGGCTATCTTCCATTGGTGTGCGTCGGCACTATTCATTGCTTCTTTCACACTTCTAGGCTCATCTGGAACTGCATACAAAGCGAGGATGTAATCATCATTGTCCTCTTGAAAAATATCGGAGGCTTCGGCAAAAACGGCTTGATGCCCCAATTCCCCCCGTGGCGAAGTCTGCCTTTGTATGTCTGGGACTACTATCCCTTCACGTTGGGCTCTGCTCCTAGTTATTCTTTGGGTGGGAGGTGACGAAGCTTGTACAGCTGGCCTTGGTTGAAGAAGTGGAGGGCTGACTATGCTTGGAGATAGCGAATTGTTCACAGTAGAATTATTCACTGTAGCTTGACCTGGGGTACCAACAGTTGGCCTTGGCTGAGCTGCGGTAGGGCTTGCAATTGGTGACCTTGGGTTTTCTTGAATTGGTGCGACCTCATCTTCTAGCTCCTTTGGACTTAAGTCAACAATTAAGGAATCTAGTTCTTTTACATCTTGCGGCACATTGTTGGATAGGCGTAACGAACCTATTTTATGCTCTTGGAATGTGACGTTTCGGCTGACAATCACCTTGTCATTGTTAATGTCGTATAGTCTATACGCTCTTGAGAGTTGATCGTAGCCTAGCATTATGCAGGGGGCGCCTCTTGCTTCCGTCTTGCTTCGCTGCATTGGGGGTTTGAGCGCAAAACATAAACATCCAATTGCCCTGAAGTATTTCACAGTAGGCTTTATTTTCGAGTTCTCCCAAATTTGACGTGGTGTGACGTTTTTGTTACGTACGTTTGTGCAGTGGTTTCTTATATATACTGCCGTATTAACCAGTTCACCCCAGAACCTGGTGGGAAGTTTAGCCTGTATTAATGTTGCTCGCACGAGACTCATAATTGTCAAATTGGCGCGTTCTGCAGTACCATTAGAGGACGCTGAATAGGGAGGTGAGAATTGGTGTTTTATACCATTTTCTAATAAAAACGCTTCCATCTTAGAATTCCGGTACTCAGTTCCATTGTCAGATTGTAAGACTTTAATTTTACATCCTGTTGCTGCTTCTGCTCTTAACTTATATTCACGGAACTTCTCAAACAGTTGATCTTTTGTTTTTAAAAACGCAACCTGAGTGAAGCGACTTCTGCCGTCAATGAATGTTGCAAAATATTTTGAGCCAGCCATGGTAGGCGTCTTGAATGGCCCGACAATATCAGAGTACACGATATCGAGACATTTAACAATGGGATCTGCATTCATTGTTTTAAAAGGCTTTGTTTTGGAGTTGCCTTGGAGACAGGATGAACAAGCATTTGACTTTGGCCTAATTGCCGAAGGTGCACTAAAATCTCGAAGGGCATTGCATTTTGCAATTTGTTTTAACGTTGAAGTTGCGACATGCATAAATCTTCGATGCCACAGGTACGTATTTTTATTGAAATGGCTTGTGTTAGCTACTTCTTTTTGCTCTATTAAGCTGTTATTTAAATTATTTGCAAAAACGTGCACCTGTCCATAGTCACGATTTTGCTGTTCAGGCATTTGCAAAATTCTAGGCTTGCATACTATTTCATTTTTTTCATTTTGCACACTCGTATAGTTCGTTTGTGGGTTGGAGACAATATTATTATTTATGTCTGCGTTATTTGCATTTTTTGCACTTTTCGTGTGAATTTTTGGGTTAAAAATTACGAACAACCCTGCTATATATTGAGCTGTAGCAATGTTTCGACCAGTTTTCTTATGAATAATTTCACACTTATCCTCATCAAAAATTATTTGCATGCCTGCTTTCATAGCTTGTCCTACGGAAAAAAGATTTACTTCAAATTCCGGGAGGAATAACGTTCTTTCCATTGTGAGCAAAACACCATTGGTATCAATAGATACGTTACCTTCAATATTGGTTATTACTGGATCACCTCTGGTTGCACACTTTACACTTTCTGGACTTATTTCATAAGTATTCATGAACCAAGATTTATTTGACACAAAATGGCGTCCTGATCCGGAATCTATCAATAGGGCATTTTTTAGGCTCCATCCTGCTTTAGTAGCAAACGCTTTTACGCCAACGTATTTTGCATATGTAAAACACAAGAAATTGTCTCTACTTACAGGGTGACTTCGCTGCACTCCTCTGGAACCTCGCCATTTTGGTCTGCTGCTTGCACGACCGCCTCGCTTAAACTCTTTATTGTGCTCCTAGGAATTACTAGGGGTGGCACATTCGGGGGATTTATGTCCGGCCCCACCGTAACGGAAGCACGTGACTGACGGTGAGTTGGCTTTAGGCTTATTTGTAGGTCTTGGATTTGCGTAGTACGCCTTATCTGAAACATGTTTTGAATCATTCACTGCGCTTTCTTTTGATTCATGCATTATCAGTAAGTGCTCAATGTCTGCACATTTTAGTGTATCATTTTTCTTTAAAGGTGCTAAGAAACTTGTTACTAAGTTATCGTACGAATCTGGCAATCCAAGAATTATGTAACATGCACACTCCTCGTCATCAATAATTTTTCTGGTCTCATTGATATTTTGAAAAAACGTGCCCATTTTTCCTAAATATTCGGCTACGCTCATGTCACTTGTTTTTCGAAACTCGTGCAGCTGTTTGCGTAACGACAAATAACGTAAAATATTGGAGGGCTCATAAATGTCTTTAAGATGACTCCAGATTTCAAACGCATTGACAAGTTTACTTGGTATTAGGATCTTCGTTAAGTCAACAGATAAAGTTATTAGGCCACATGCTTTTTCATTGCATAATTCCCATTTCTCTAATTCTTTAGGATCGGTGGGCTTTGGCTTTCCTGACATAAGTAAATTCCATACTCCTTGGTGTTGAAGCAACGCTTTAACTCGAGCTGCCCAGGATGCATAATTTTTTCCATCTAACAGCTGTATATTTTGGAGGGTATTTGATTTTGCGCTTTCAGTCATTATGCTCAATAACTTTTAAGGTTAGTACTAGCACTGTCTTGGGTTAGGAATTTCTTTAAATTCGTCTTGCAAAATTCCTTTTTATCACTATTTAGTTTAAAAAAACTTTAAAACGTCATCAATGGTTTGACGGGACCCCTTCTAACCAAAATACGAATTTACTTGCCTTAGATATGCTGTCCATGACACACTTCTTGACGCTGTAGGTCTTGTAGCTCGTTCCGTCTTTAAATTCCATGTTGAGTCCAGTGTTGTTTCCCTTGTAGTTTGGCATCCGCATACGAGGACTGCATACGAGGGGAAAAAAAATTTTATCGTTCTGCTACCAATTGATGGAGGTTTTTACCGTGGATTGAAAAACCGTGAACATCATGGACATCAAACAATCAGCAAGTTTAATGCTGTGGAAAATAATTTACACGACCATATTTACAAATTAAATATTCGAGAGGGGACGAAGTGTTCAATGGCGCAAGGCCAAAAGGAGTGAAGACTTTTTCTTCATCCGAAGCTAAGGTGGAGGCTGGTTGCCTGGGGTTACTGCTTCCAAACACTTCCGGTCTTCGACTTCTCGAAGTTGCTAGAAAGTTCTGGACTTGTATCTTGTGCGCATGCGTGAAGTCCAGATTACTTCCCTTGCTTGATTGAAGGTCATCAGCGCCAGAAGGCAAAGCTGTACGACCTGAAAAAACACCTAATATGGCGACGCTCAATATTTTGCCGCCAACATAAACTAATTCAAGTAAAATTTCTCACTAGAATTCCCTTTAAACCCAATTTAAACCAACTTTACTTTTGTAAATCCAGCCACTTGCTAAAACTCTACAAATTATTTCACCTCAAAATGCAAAAAAAAATAGTTTTAAATTTGTAAATTGCGTAGCGCAAATCGTTCGTGAAATTGACAAAAAAAAATTACACAGATAATGATCGCACAAATTATCCTGGAATTCTTTTAAATTGCTTAATATTTGCTACAATTTACCACTGCTTTAATAATTAACACCATTATTAAGTTTCTAACACTGTAATTTGCTACATACACTTCTTAGCCTTTTTAAGTTTGCAAGCAACAAACACACTTTTGTTAACCGTAACCGACTAGGTTACTCTTAAATAATTGCGTCAAAATTATTTAATAATTGCTATATTCATACGATTCTGTCTTAGCAGATGCCGGCCCCCCCCCCCCCCCCCGCAGTGGCAACGCATGTGTCGTATTTGTTTCAAAATGTTACAAAAGACTTGAATTAGGGCGATTCGCTACCCAGGTAAACCTTAAACGGTATAAAAGTGGCTTGGTTTTTTAACTTCCAAACCTTAAAACACTACATGGATTACACTTAATCGTTTTACTAAATTCACTGAGCCCAGTTTACGACTTGATGACATGCGTCAACGAGTGCCCCATAAATTTGATGGCGTGAATATAACCCCACGTTTTACACAAATTTGCAAACTTTTCACCACATAGGCTACTCATAAGTGTTTACTAAAAATTTGTAACTTTATACATTATAAATTGTTTTAACATAAAAATTTAAACACCCACTTTAACTTTGTAGCCTAATTTTTTTACGCACCCGTAAATAATTTTTTTACTGCTAATGCTAATTATTTTACTTTGAATTTACGTTTTTAAACCTGTAAACTCCACACATTCTTAGCACTTATTGTGCAAATGAAAAGCTTTTACTGTTCAGAAATTTTAACACACTGCAATTTACTTTTTAGAACCTGTAAATCGTACAACATTAGTACTAAAATGTACAAATAACCAGGTTTTTACTGGTAAACCTTTTTTAATTAAACGCCAATTTCTTTTTACACAGAAAGAAAATGGCTCACTCGTATCAAGTTTCCCAACCATAAAGCCCCAAATTGCTTACGTAGCTTACAGCTAACGCACACTAACTAGAATGGCGCAAACTATCTAGAATAAAAAATAACCCTATTTTGGCAATGGCTAGGTCACTGAATAACTAACTAAACAACCTTTTAACTAGACATTCGCCCCCGACTGTCATGTGTCAAAAGCTTCACGTTACTGAATTTCCAGCTTTTTCCACATTTGTCCTTAACCGCGAAATATCTCCAGCGGCCACGGACACCATATACCTCGCACTCATATGAGCCTGAAGCAGAGAGTTCTCGAAGTTTCCTCGGCCGATGAAAATCTCCGGGCGCTGTCCCTTCAGTTCTCACACAGCAGACGAGTCTGCGTACAAGATTTTGGCTACGAAAACCCACCAACCCGTTCTCAGTGAAATCGATACTCCGGTCGGCAAATTGAAGGTGTTTTCCTAATTTACTAGAAAGTCAATGGTCTAAATTAAAAATTAAACCATTCTACCACCTCGTTCGCCATTTACAATGCACGGTTCTAACTACCTAAAGAGCAGCTAGCTACTGTAGCAGGGTTATGCACCCCATTCCCCACACGTGAGTTCAGTAACAACACCAGGTTGCAGTAACAGAGAATGAGCGTGTGCTTCATGTAAGCACACGCCTTTATTTGATCAACAGGAGGTAACAATATACTATATACAATAGAGAGCCACGAGGGGCATACAAATAGACCCCAGGGACTGGCCTCCAGTACGGAGGCAAATCCTCGAACACTCCACGCCTAGAGATTATATCATTGGTTTTCTTCTCTTTAGTGATTGGGTCGACCTGATATAAAATCGTCCAGCTCTATTGTAGGATACGTCCGCCATAATTATCCAAGGTTGATTATAATCAGGTGCTGCCACAAGGGAAAGTCGACCAAAATTTACTTGATTTTCTCGTAAACTTGTTCCTGCTTTGCCTCCCAGACAGATTTCGGAAGACGTACCGTACCAAATTTTCACTCAATAATTAAGGAGGTCAGCTCATGGCTTGTTTGTTTCGTTAAAAGAAATACCGTTGTGCAGTCCTTCGATTGGTGCAAGATGCTAGGTAGTACAAGATAGCACTAGATGTTGCCAGATTTTGCCTACTTTCAATCGGTGATAGTGCCATCTTTAAAGGAGGTCGCCATCGGTATGAAGTATAAAGAAATTCTAGTGACGTCATCTATCGTTCACTGCACTGAAGTACAAAATTTTTACTCACTGTTTAAGGATGCATGTGGTTTGTTTGTTTTGTTAAAAAAATATTTTTTTGCATAATTATTTGCCTGCTGCAAGTAAATGCAGATGAGGGTTCTAGGCCAATATCCCCCGGTCAATATCCCCCCAGCCAGTATCCCCCTGGCCACCCCCCCCCCCTCCGAAAAATCCTGGATTTATTTTACTTATATTTGTACAAAAACTGCTTCAAAATGAATCCATTACTATTAATCACACATGCGCAAACACACACACACAGCCACGTACGTAGGGCAAAGTGAATAAAATTCATTCACTGGCTCCACTCCTACAATTCTAACTTTAAACTCAAAGATACAACCCAATTCATTTGTTCAACACTTCACTAAAACAGGACATAAACCAGGTATTCCAAGCCCCAGATTTTGTTCAAGATAGCAAATTATCGTACCCTTCTTAATCTTGAAAACGTTGTGTATTTCTATTTATTGCCCCCAGGTGCACAACCACACTCAACCCAACACCAATGGGTTCAAAGATTACATTGATTTATTAAGAATGTGCAAAAAGGTGCCTGTTGTTGTGTCCTTAAAGCAAAATATGAAAAAAATTCACAATTTTTGTCATAGATTTATTTTTCGTAATGCTCTGGAGAAAAAAAAATTTATTTTATGTTCATGCTTCAGTTTGTTTAGCTTCACATACTCAAGTTTGTTCAATCCAATTTTTGAGCACGCTGGCTAACAAATGTGGATTTTCTTTAGTTTGCTTACTCAATCAGTGCGTCCCCCTTCAGATGCTCCTCCTGAGGTAAATGTTGATTACGCAATGAAGCTGGAATTGCTTGCTCGACCACAATTCATTCTAATCTACTTGGCCGATTGTCTACTTGGCAGCGTAGCACTAGTATGTGGGTTCTATGGTTTTTTCCAGTTAATAATAATGATAATAAAATCAATTTATTACAGCATAAAAACAGTAATGGGATGCTGGAAGGGATAACTCTTATCCCCTAATACCAATCCCTACTTTAAAGAAAGAAAGCCAAAGGCAAGATATCATTAAAATTATAATACAATAGCAATATCAAATTAATACATCAATTAACACATCAAATACACATCAATAGCAATATCAAATTAAAAAATCAAAAACATCTCAAAAAACCGGACGGATCAATTTCGCTGAGACCCAGCTTGAAGGCCTGTACATCGTTGGTCATGACCAAAGTCGAAGGCAATGCATTCCAGGGCGTAATTACACGGTTGCAGAAGAAAAACTTAGTATAATCTCTAGCCACGGATCTGACTACTAATTTAAGGTGGTAACCTCAAGTGTAAGAATTTCTTCTGACCGAAAAGAAAATAGTAGGGTCAACATCAGCAACCCACGAAGCATAGAGAAAATGAGACATAAGTCAGCCCTGAGGCGACGTAACTCTAAAGAAGCCAACCCAAGTCGTGTAAGACGTTCCATACACGGCATATTATACATACCTGGTATCAGCTTTGTAAACGACCTCTGGACTGACTCAATAACTTTATCCTTTACCAGGTGAGGTGACCAGACTTGAGAGCATACCCAACAATAGGGCGTACATACACCTTAAGGGCCCTAACCAACGAAATAGCATCACCAGACAAAAAACAACGTCTGATCAGAGTCCCAATAATGCTTTGCATGAAAGGCAACAATAGAGTAGTGATTCGCAAATTTAAGATTAGATTTTAGATGTTCACCGAGATCCTTTATTTCACGTTTAGATTCGAGAATAACACCATTTAGACTTTAGTCCGCATTTATCGGTAACTGCCACCTAGCAGAGCAGTCCTTCACATCGTTAAGGGCAGTCTGGAGAGAATTGCTATCACAACAATATATGCCAACATTGTATAGTTTTAAGTCATCAGTAAATTTTGGTAAAGCTATGGCACTGACAAGGGTTTCCAAATCAAAGATAAAAATTACAAATAATAAAGGACCTAATGCCGATCTCTGAGGGACACCGCTGGTGACTCTAGCATAATATGATTTAGATACTGCCTGTTTCCTATCCTTAAGAAAATTTGCAATCCAGTGGAAAAGGATACCCCCAATACCATATAGATTAAGCTTGTCCAGTAGTTTTACATGGACGACTAATTCGACAACAATTACATTTAACAGGAAATGTGTTCTAAGCAACAATTAAGAATATACAACTCTGCTTAAAAATATAGCACTTTGGACGGATTAAACACTTGCTTCCAAAAAGGCAAAAGTGCAATAGCCTAGTTCCCATAACGGAGGCGTTAATGAGCAGCGAAAAAACCAGAATAAAGCACACCATTTTACCTCACGGTTGCTACGAGTGAAAGAAAAAGAAGATATTATCCATAGCCATAATTATTTATAACCACTGCAAATCTTACAGAAGCAGGTCCTTGAACAATTATGCTTTAGACAATCCTTAAACTCGCAATAGAGTAATACGAAGTGTTTATACGGGAACCCTAGCTACAATATTAAACTGGTTTGTTGATGCCCGCGGCTTCAACAAAAATTGAGTTCAGAAGGCAAGCCAAAGTGCCTTAATAGTTTTTAACCGTTAAGTTCTTTACCTTAAAGCTTCGAAGTATTGAGTTGACTGAAGAAGTTTCAATCTTGTGGAAAGGCCATCCTAGTCACAAAACCGATGAAATTGCAGTAGACAAGAGTGAAGTCTATTACGGACTCACGATGTTGATTAGGCGACATGAGCTAAAACACAGCATGCGGCAGAGTGACGTCATAAGCAGCAGACGAGTTACGAAACGACTGACTGTCATCAGCATCGGACCGGAACACTCAAGATGCAGGGCAACATTAAATTGGAAAAAGAAAATTCACATATGAGGTTTTGTGAAAAAATAAAGAACAGTAAATAAATATTTAGTATGACAAACATACAAAAACATAAAATTAATCTGCAACGAGCAGAACCTAATTAAGAAGACCAAGGCCGCATGAGATACTTACCCAGTTAAGCATCATTGAGGGTGAAGCGATCAACAACCTCCCGGGCAAGAGAGTTCTGAATTGAAGCGGTTCAACGGAGAGATGCGATATAACCCCCTCAAGACCCCCAAAAAAGCGCCCTCGCTTTTTATATACGTGGACCCATCATTTCAAATGACAGATTTCTGGTCAAGAAAACAGAAAAATCGAGGGAAGAATTCGTAAAGTGATAAATTTAGTAGGGAAAAAACACATTAGCAATGCTACCCAGAAAATTTACATAATTCATTCCACACGGTGAAAGTTTCTGGAAAAACATTTTAGTTTGTCATTTTACAGGCTTCCCATTATTAATAAAGAAACCAAAAATGAGAAGAATTTTAAAAAATATACACAAACGTACAGTGAAATGCCTAGCAGTAACTTACTAAAAGTTAAGTAAAGTATCCCAGCATAACAAAGTCATCTCCATCAATGTAGCAAGGCCATGGCAGTTTCTTTTCAAATTAAAGAAGAAAAGTAGACAAGGGAAACAGTAAGATGGGAAAAAACACAAGTGAAAAAAAATTGAAAAAACCGAAAATAATAAAAAAGCACAAACAGTAGTAACATAGAAGGTCCAAGTATTTGTAACAGATCCAAAATGACATCCCGAGAACTATTTATTGAACAAAACCGAAAAACATTAACGGAGGGAGGAGAAAAGGCACCTTCGAATATCCAATGATAATTACACTTAGAACTGGTTAGAACAGTGAAACAAGTTTATCGTTTAACTAGGGAACAAAAGACTTCCAAGGGAAGAAAAAACAGGACGAAGGTGGGGAGAATTTTCTAAATGAAACTTAAAAGCAAAAAGGGAAAGAGGACAAAAAGCGTTCAAGAGAAATCGAGAAATGTTAAACAGGACAAACTATGCCAAACCAGCACTGTAACCCAGGCAGTAACAGAATCAAATGATCAGGAAACAACACAAAGAACAAAAAACGTGAAAAAGTATCAAACACGAAACAACCATAAAACCACTGTTAATGAAGAAAAAAGAAATTAGAAACTTAGGTACGAAAACACTAGTCAAAAAAAATTCGCAAACCAAAAGTACTCCACTACTCGTCAGTGTCATCCTTGAGACCAAGGGAAAATAAAGAGAAACAAGAACTTCGCTCAAACTCCTCTCGAATCCCTACTCATCCCCACTCCAAACTCAAAAAAAGAGCCTGAAATTATGGGAGGAAACCCAAGGACACCGAATTATCGCAGCGGAGCACTATTGCAAAAATTTTATGCAACTGATGTTCAAGATCCCACTTCCAGAAAAGCTGGATTACAAGGAATAGCAACTTTCCTAATTCTTTGGATAAAGACAGAAGAAAACAAAACCAAGAAATAATTAATAAAACAATATAAACATCGCTAAAAACTGGGAAAACAAAAAACACAAGAATGAAGTCTGAAAGGAAAACATTAACAAACTGATGAAGGAAACTATTTGAAATAAGGCTTGATCTGAGAGAAATGCAGAGTCCCAGGAAGCATTTTCCCTTTAACCGGTTCTTTGAGCCTATATGTCAAAGGATACTTGACCTAATGAATCACAAACAGACCTTCAAATTTCGGTGCCAATTTTTACGAGAAATCTTTGGCCTTGGACGAAATATAATGGGTGCGACGCAACACCTCATCACCAATTTTGCATGAGTAAGGCTTTTTCCCTTCATCAGCCGTAGCCCTGTTAAGGTCTTGCTGATCCCTTAAAGAGTCGCTAGCCAGTGAAATTGCGTTTGCCAACCTGCGAGACATTTTCACCACCCACTCAGAAGTTTTCTTGTCCATGGAGCCTGTCAGTTGAGGATGTCAGTTGAGAAAGTTCCAATAATTCTCACGCCCGTGGTGCAAGCGAGAAGGACTAAAACCAGCGGTTCGAGACACCGATGCCCTTAGAGCCATCAGAGTCATTGGAAGATCTAAATCCCATGATTTATGTGACACACCTATCCTAGTGCGAATAAGATTCTTAACCAAACCTATGATACGTCCGATTGATTACCCTCCGGCGAGTAAAAGGAGAGGAAAGTTTGTTTTATCCAAACATCTTTGCCAAACAGCGCATCACACAATTCAGGAAAGATTTGCCATTGTCACTTACCAATCGTTTACATTGGCTGTAGCATGAAAAAACCTCCTTAACAAGTACTTTAGCAATGGTAGTAGCCTTAGCATCTTTAATTGGGAAGACTTCTGGCCACTTCTTTAAAGTTTCAAGAACAATAAGCAAAAACGTATGTCCACGATTAGAACGAGGATAGGGACCTGAAACAACAGTGCAGTATAGGAGCTGCACCCATAGCACCTTTCTTAGCCACTGGATTTGCCTTACACATTTGACACTTTGTGCACTTCCGTATAAATGTTGACACATCCCGTACCAAGTTGAATGACGCTGAAGAAGTTGAACAGTTTTGGCTACTCCTAAATGCATCGTGACAGGACATTATGAATGGACGCATTGTATGATACCCGTCGAGCACTGCGACCAAGAGGTATGGTGGAAAAAACAGTACCATCAATCAAAAATTGACAAACCAACTGCAGAACCGGGTCATTCTTTTGAGCTTCCCTCAACCGATCCACATCATCATTGCCCTTGATACATTCCGAAGTCATCAAAGCATGTTTTGAAAGACAGTCCGTGACCACATTCGAAACACCAGATTTATACTTAATGGTGAAATCAAAACAGGATAAGTTCAACGCCCATCTTGATAATCTGCCAATGGGATCTTGAGCTTTCTTCAACCACTCTACAGATGTATGGTCACTTATAACAAGGAACTTATTAGACTCCACATAAGGTCTAAATATCTCAATCGACCATAGAATGGCAAGTGCTTCATGTTCCACAGTACTGAACCTAACCTCATTCCCACGTAGAAGTCTACTTGCTTAGCAGATAATATTAGGACCTGCAGCGTAGTCTTGTGATAATATCGCCCCAAGACCAAAACCAGAGCTATCACAACGAATCGTGAAAGGCTTTGAAAAATCAGGTTGTGCTAAGATTGAAGCAGTGATCAACTTTTGTTTCAAAGTATCAAGGGCAACCTGGCATTCCTAGGACCACGCAAACGTCTTATTAGATTTTAAAAGGGAGATATGAGGAAGTGCTATTAGACTGTAGGAAGAGATGTAACGCCTAAAAAAATCTGTCATACCCAAGAAAGAACGCACCGGTTTAATCTTAGTGGGTACATTAATCTTAGAAATTGCTTCCACTTTTGCAGGATTTGGCAGAATACCTTTCTCCGAGACAATAAAGCCCAAAATTGTTGTCTCCAGTCGACATAGGTGAATTTTATCAACATTCACAGTTAAATTTGCGAAAGCCAACCCCCCTAGCACAAAATCCAGCTTCTTTTCATGTTCTCCGAGCTCCTGAGAAATTAATATAAGGTCATCCTGATATTGAAAAATTCCTGTAAACTCATTGGTTTTCATGAGCTCATCAAGCATGCGTTGAAAAACCTTCAATGAGTTGACAAGGCCAAACATCGTGTAAATCGGCTCGTAAAGACTACCTGGGATAGAGAAGGCAGCTAATCTGCTTGATTCCGCATCTAAGGTAATTTGGTAATAAGCAGAACGTAAGTCTATTGTTGTAATGAACCTAGGGTTACTCAACTGACTCAAGATTATATCTATGGATGGCAGCGCATAAGCATCCCCGACCGTGTTTGCATTAAGCGCCCTAAAATGAATGATGAAACGAAAATCTTCATTAGGTTTCGGCTTCAGGAAGCAGGGCGACGAACACGTGCTGTTTGACTTACAAATACGTCCCTCAGCTAGCAAGGCTTGAATAACAGAAAGAAGCTGTTTAAGTTTTGTTCGGTTTGGGTTTGACGGAAAAGTTTTGTATAAATAGGCTTCTTATCTTAAACCGCAATGTGCCTTTGAGCCGTAGTACAGGATCCAGGTTCATCCCTTAAAACTGAGGCATGACGCTCAAAAACTTTAGAAAAACGATATTTCTGATCTTCAGAAATCGGAGCATGATCAAGAATATTCTGCCATCTCATGCTTGTGAACACATGGGCACAAATAGGAGTATCAACTAAGTTATGTAAAAATTTGTAACGAAGACTGGGTAAATTGTCATACCACCAGGAATAATCGGATAATGACAAAACCACTCAAACATGCATTATAAGGTCAGAGCCTAAAATGTAACGACCCAGAAGCTCATCGCATAAGCCAAAAGAGTGCCAAAAGGGATTACCCTGCAACTCAATTTTAAAAGCAAAGTAACTAGACGGCCGAATTACTTCACCATTAGCAGTTAACAAACGTTAAGGATAAAGGTTTAATATCACTAGGGTTAGCAAAAGATTCAACAAATTCAGAGTCAACTAGTGAATAACAAGAACCTGTGTGTCATACCGCTGTAGAAACCACATTATTAATAATTAATGGTAGTAAAGGTGAAGGCCCACAGAGGAATTAAGATTTTTTATTAATCACATGAGTCTTAACTTTCATTTCCTCCCCAACTCGACTCACTGCTGGAGATTTTGTAATTTTTCTTTAATAGACTTTATTGCTGCAGTTTGCTCAATGCTATCCAAATACTCAGCCATGAAAGGACAATACCTAGCCACATGACCAACTTTTTTACAAAACCAACAATAATGTTCCTGGGATTTTGCCTGTTATTGCCAGAAAAAGCATATTGTTGACCCCTAGGTTGCACTTGACTCGCTTCTTCTAAACTAGCATTAGGTTCTGTAACAGGTTTAAGGGAGTGAGAAGCAACAAAAGTTTTATTAATTTCATTAAACTTCTGATTTCGCCCAGGCAATTACTATGATTGCGCTCCACACATGCGCAGCAAATCAACATCATCCTCAGCCAAAGCAGATTCCATATATTTCTGAACTCTTGTCCAATAATCTCTCAATTGAGACACACAAGAAAAATGTTGTGATGATAGCATGGCTTGTAATGCTGGGGCTAAATTCGAAAATGCAATTCTAACCAGCTCAGTGTCAGTAATAGATCATCTAAGGCATCATTCCACTGCATCAGGTCATTACAATAACCATCAATTCCTTCTGATGTTTTGTGTCTACGAGAAAAAAATTTCTGAAATAGAGTTTCCTGCAGGTTTACATTTTTATACTTACGCC
Source organism: Lithobius niger (assembly GCA_023313725.1). NCBI lineage: Eukaryota > Metazoa > Arthropoda > Chilopoda > Lithobiomorpha > Lithobiidae > Lithobius > Lithobius niger. The sequence continues at coordinate 15,856 of JAHWFP010224536.1, read as the reverse complement.
AATAACTCAACTCAAAAAATGGCCTATCACCATCAATCGCTTCGTGATCCCACCATCTTCGAGCTTTTCCCCCAAAATGAACAGGAATCCATTTCCTAAGAAAAACATTGGGAGGCATGCCTAGCGCATGCATCACAATCTTACTGTCCCTAAGAAAATCATTGGCCGAAAAATCATCACACTCGCCCGAACATTTTTTCAATGAGACCTTAGGTACCCATCTTGTAGGAAAATCAGAAGTAGGCTTTGTTGCTGCTTCTAAACTTTGTTGAAGGTGCACACGCTTCTGAAGCAAGCCTGCATTAGCTGCAACTAGTCTATATTATTCATTTCGGTGTAAAAATATCGCATCCTCATCATCCGTATTGTTATTTTTTGATGAAACAATAGGAGGAACTTGGGGAATTTGAGTAGCCGTCGCAAACTTACTATAATCAATAGTCGTTAAAGGGTCACCCCTCGATACTCCATTAGGGTGTGCAACATTCGTAGCAGGCGGAGTAGTTTGAAGAGAGGGGCTTGTGAGTAAGAAGTTTGACTAAAGCTAACTTGCTTAATACGATCAAGCTTTATCAATGCCTGCAAGCAAATCTTGCACTCCAGGAAAAGTTGAAGTCTGGATATTATGAAAGTTTTCCACATTAACTGCTGCATGAAATCCAGTTATTTTAGGATTCAAAATAGGGGGAGGCAGAGAATTGCACATATCCAAACCTAAAAATGTAAAATCTGACATTGTACTCCTATTTTGCTGATTACTTAAGCTAAATCCAACAATATCCGAGCAAAATATTCTAGCTGACCTACATCTAGTACGTTTTGTTAAGATACCGTGATGAGGTGATGCCAATAAACCCTCTGTCATGGAGATAACAACACTATCACTGCTTTCACCAGGAGATCGGTGATCGCTGCCCTCCTCGGCAATCATAGATAGGTTTTGATACACGAAAACAAGCGAAAGAATAAAAAACAGAATTAACAAAATACAAGCAAAAAAAATTCTAAGTTTCAAGAAAAACATTTTTTGGTATTTTAAAATCTTTCTTCCTTATTAAACCAGCAGTCAAACTTCAGAAATAATTAAACAAATCTAGCCTTATCCCTAAAATCAGCCAAGAAAAAAAAAACTAGCAAGTGGCTTCACAAACCACCGAACTGAAACACAAGGGAGAAAATCCAAGATTTATCATATTTTTTTTTAAAAACCTTGAAGCAAAACCGAGTTTTAGTCTGGCAGGAAAGGATAACGAAGTCCCTTACTTCCACACAACTCAGATACCCGTCAAAAATTATTCAAATAATTTTAACAAAAAAAAAACAATGACCTATAGGCCCAATAAGAAACCAACATGACAAAAAAAAACACAAAGTAAAAGATAAAAAGTATTATTGGGAATAAATAGTGGGGAGCTAAGGGGTTGAACAAATTATATGAAAAGGCACTAAGGGTATGTGGGAAAGCAATCAGGGATGACCATGACGGATTAATTGATGATTTAGGACGCTTTATCACCGCCCCAAAATCTTATAAATAATTAACTCCAAATTGCTAAGGAAAAAAAACACCATTCATTCCAGGATACACCACATTACGGGTGGCAACAGAAATAAACAGAACTTAAATGTACTGCAAACACCACTGCTTAAAAGTCAAACCATTTTCAGTTACAAATTCCAGGAAAAAAAATATGTCCACCCAGTTATAAAGCAAAACCAAACATGCTTCAGCAAATCACAACGAGACACGTTCAAAAGCAGAAAGCATATGACCCAACCAATGCGCTAAAACAAAAAATTTTGACTAAGACAGAACCGTAAACAAAATTAAAAACGCAACAAAACGAGAGGTACGAACCTAAACTAGGATAGTAACCCCCATTCGAGTATACTACAACTTGGAGAGGGGGCAGTTAGGCTGTAGCGATTTAGTTTAGTTTAAGGGGGGGAGTGAGTTTAATTTTCTAGCGCGGAGGTCCCGGGCTCAACACTACTAATCCTTTGGGTAGGTCGTAATATTAGTAGAACTGAAAGAAAGCATGAGATCCACCTCTGAACGGCATTTGCTAGGCTAAGATGGAAACGAACTCATGTTTAGATTTTGCAAAAGTATAGGGTGACATTTATGATGGGAAGTAATGCTGGAGTGCCTACTTGTTTACAACAGACAAATGATTGGATAACGAATTACCAATGCTGCTGTTAATCTGCCATTCGACAGCAATTATATTTAACAGGGAATGTGTTCTAGGCGACAACTAAGAATATACGACTCTGCGTAAAAATACGGGAGCATGCAGGTGAATCCTAGATGTTGGTAACTGCACCTTCATATGGCGAACATGACACGACCCGTTTTAAAGCACTTTGGACGCATTAAACACTAGCTTATAAAAAGGCAAAGGCACAATAGCCTAGTTCTCATAATGGAATGTGAAAGCAGGAGAAGGAAGTCAGTAGATACACAAGATATCACTGCTGTTTCGTATTAATGGGGGCGTTAATGAGCAGCGGAAAACCCCCAATAAAGCTCACCCTTTTATCTCACGGTTGCTATAATTGATAGAAAGAGAAGCTATTAGCCATAGCCATTATTATTTATAACCACCGCAAACCTTACAGAAGCAGGTCCTCAGAAAATTATGCTTTAGATAATCCTCAAACTCGCAATAGATTAATACGAAGGTTTATACGGGAACCCTCAGTATAACGTTACACTGGTAGTAGACGGTGAAATTTAGCTTCGTGGTCGTTACACTGGTTTGTTGATGCCAGAGGTGTCAACAAACATTGAGTTCAGAAGGCAAACCAAACTGCACTAATAGTTATTAACCGTAAGTTTTTTACCTTAAAGCCTTGAAGTATTGAGTTGACTGAAGAAGTTCCAACCTTTGGGAAGGGCCTTCCTAGTCACAAAACCGACGAAAATTCAGCAGACAAGAGTGAAGTCTATTACGGACTCACGGAGTTGATCAGGTGATGTGAGCTAAGACACAGAATGCGGCAGAGTGACGTCATAAGCAGCAGACAAGTGACGTAATGACTGACTGCCATCAGCATCGGACCCAGAACACTCGAGACACAAGGCAACATAGACATTAAATTGGAAAAAGGAAATTAACACATAAGGCTTTATGAAAAATTAATGAACAGTAAACAAATATTTAGTATAACAAACATGCAAAAACATAAAATTATAAAACACACGTTACTAAATGAATAATCGACTCAAATTTTTGCTTCAAATAAAATTAATGTGCAACGAGCAGAACTTAATTAAGAACACCAAGACCGCATGACATACTTATCCAGTTAAACATCGTGGAGGGTGAAGCGATCAACAATCTCCCGGGCAAGAGAGTTCTAAATTGAAACGGTTCAACGGAGAGATGCCATAGTGGGACCCAATGAAAGTAATTAACATGTAAGCCTTTTAGCTCCGGAGATCCTCTTTCCTCTGATGTTTGGCGAACAAGAAGTATGTAAGTTTGCATTACGCAGACCTGAAGTACTGTATAATATTAACATGCGTAGCCTGCAGCACCATAGACTTAGACAATGAAAAATAAATTTAGTTAGTATCCTCTATATCAATTGTGGCCTACCCATAAACAATGAGGATACTGGTAATAAATCCTTTTTTGTTTCCTGATCGGCTTAGAGCCGTGTGTCACCTCGTGTAATTAGCTGCGTCGTAATTAGCATTCCAATCCTTTAAGTACCATCCAGTAACCCGGACCTAAAGAGGGATTAGGTTAGGTAATTGGGGCGTGAGGCCGTTGATCAAAACCACGCTCTGCTTACCCCAGATAGTATTCCCGACACAAACTCCTCTTCTTGGAGTTTACTGTTGAGTACCTAGAATGTTTTCCGTTTTTTTTCCAAGTAAATTTTTATAAAACTGTCCGCAATGTTTGAAAACTGCAAGCAAAAAAGCAAGCGTGCTATAATTTGTGGAGGCCTCCGTTTTCTGTTCTGAACTCCCTCTGGTAACGAAATCACTTACCAGAACTCCTAGAAACAATTGACAAGAGAACCACGTAATACTTTTCATTCTGGTGACAAAAGTTATAGTTTTTATCCCATTATAAGTGAGTAAAAACCAAATCCTTGCAACCTCCGGACAGACTTCTGGTCAACTTCAGGAACTCATATGTTTACAAAAAAATAATAAAAAAAAAGTAAACTATGTATTGACATGCAGTTTCCACAGAAAGCAAGAAAAATTAATGGTGCATAAATTGCAATAAAAAAATTTTTAAAACGTAAAAAAAATTTCACAGATAATCACCTCTTTGCACCTTAACAACTGCTGAAGACTCCTCAGCCTGGAATCAGTACACCTTGTGGAAAAACATTAAACTAAACCTTAAACCAAAATGCCAGCACTAACTGCTCCCTGCAGAATCAAAGTTACACCTCGTTCATCGGCAGAGTGACAGTAGAAGAGCAATAAAAATCGAAGAGGAGTGATGTAATAGGGAGGAACAGGACAACACTGGAGAGAGGATACAACAATTATGAAACAATAATAGAGAGAAGATGATGCATACAAAGTTAAGTTACCGGAGATCGAAGCAACTAGTCGAAAATCCATCATGGTGTGGTTACAGCAACTCATTGTTCTAAATAAAAGCTGTATCAAGAAACCCACTAGATGACATCCGACAAGTCAGGACTAAAAATTAACATAGTACTCTACAAGTCCTTGCCACTGCACACGTATTAGGAATTTCCCTAATTCAAAGAACATCAATGGACTCATAAGTTTGCAAGGCCTGTATGGGCATTATAGTCACTTTATTCCATATAGCACGGAACTGCAGTGCCACTCTTCAAATTGATTAAAAAGACGCAAAACTGGATTGGGATTCAACGTGCAGGGAAGCTATGGCTAGAATGAAAAATGCACTAATTGATTGTACACTTAAACTGCCTTATATGAATTTGCCTTTCACCACTGTGACTGATGGGAGTAGAACCAGAATTTCAGTCACTGTGTCACAACATGATGAACAAAAAAGGACAAATTCCCTTCAGTTTTGCTGGAAGACGTTTATCTGTGGCAAAGGCTAATCGACGGAGCTTGAACTAACTGCAGTGGCGCATGCAATCAATAAATTCAGAGGGTTTATTGATAATATACCCATTTTTTCTGTAGTCTGATCATTTGGCTCTCCAATGGATCAGAAAAGTACCAGAGCCAACAGGAAGAATACAGCATTGATTATGCTTTAACAGGGGATGGAATTTACTGTTTATTATAAAGACAAGGAAATGCATCTGCAGAATACGTGTCATGGATTTACAATGGTGAAGAAGACGATTGCGAAGGTATCATGGAAAAGGCAATCAAAATGGTTAAACAAGCTTTCTACTATTCCAAAGTTGTCAGAAATAGGGGCTGCCAAATAATGAGACCTAAGGGCACAAATACGGTTTCAAGGAAGTTCTGATGAGTAGGATGGGAGTGATACACCATCAGTGCAGTTTTCTACTACATGAGCGTTTTCTACTACAATGAACACGACCCATTTCGTTTACAGCCATCCGAGAGGCAGCTGTGCGGGTTATTACACACTGTAGCACTGCAAGAAAGATGTGTAAACGCATTAGGCTCATCGTCTGTAGGTGTGAATTTTGGTGTTCCAAAACGCTATGGGTGCTGAAGGAATACTACACATGGTACAGAATGTGTCACACCGCAGCACAGTTTATGCATAAATGTGTCATATGCCAGTTTTGTAAGAAGTACCGAGGAAGGAATCAGGAAAATGCGTTGTAATGGACTCAGGAAACAAGCCGTGGATTCAGACCAGCACTGGTTTGATCTGGCTGATTCCCAAGACATCACAAGGGTTTTATTTTCTGTTCGTTGTGATTTATGGATTCACGAAGCAGTCGGAGCGTTATCCATAGCATGTGGCTAAATCGCTAAAAATACTAAAGTGTTTACATTTAGTTTTTTGGTGTTGAGGACTTCTGCAAAGTACTGACGGAATAATAAACTAATTTACAGGCAATGCCTACCAACATTTTCTAAACAGCAAGGAGTTAAGGCCAAAATGGACAAATCCAGGGAGACCTAAGAGTGACTTAACCGAAGCAAACAAGAAAACAATTAAAAAAAATAATATGTACGTACACTTACTAAAATAAAGACCGGGATTCAAAAATAGAGGACATTGCTTAATGCTTATATGCCATTGGAATTGTTAACAGTGAGCCCAGCGGTTTTCCACCAGCCATGCTTAAACTTGAAAGATAACTCTCTAAACCATGGGCAACTGAGCTAAAATATCTGAAGGACGCATTTTTTCTTTCATGAAAATATAGACTATAAAAGTGCACTTGTAAAACAATAAAACACGACGTTTCGGGGATAAGTTTCACCCCGTTATCAAGTGTGGATATACGCTCAAAGGCTTCGTACACAAATAAAAGAACACAAAATCATGTTATGGCAGACACATCTTAAAAAATAAAAATTTTAAAAAAGTTTAAAAACCAAGAACCTATGTATTGCTGGCCGTAACAGCAAATACAGTAGGGAGACCAGCAAGACGACCTCTTCCTTGCGAGTGCAGGTAAGAAGTGAAGCCAGGTGGATCTCTCACGCATTATGTACCCAAAGTGAGCGTGAGGAGGGGGGGTACTTCAAATTTCGAACTGGGATAGCCCCAACTGTCTTATTATGGGAACGTATTCTTTCAAGTTTCTGTTTTCAGATAATATGTGATTGTGAACAGGTGGTTGATGTGATAAAATAACGAAAGTTTCAAGCTTAATCCTGACTCTCAGCTGTTTTTCAGTAAAAAGAATTGTGGCATTATCCAGGTCAGGAGTGTGCCCTGTTTTTATCTTATCTGGAGAACTCCCGATGCGGTGTTGAACATGGGAATTTGTGGTGAGATTTAAATTTACATTGGATTTATGGGCGGTAATCCTTTCACGAAATTTTTGCTGCGTCTGTCCCACATAAGTGGCCGTGCATTTTGGGTCGGAGCATGGAATTCTGTACACCACATGTTTCGTGGAGAGTCTCCTTACTTTTTCATCGCTTGAATTCCTAGGTATGGTTCTTTGCCTAAGGTTGGGGTGGGAGCAAGAGATAAGCCTAATATTATTGGGTGCAAGTATATGTCGGATCGGTTCTGTAATTCCAGAAAAATATGGGATAGAAAAGTAAGAGTCTAGCTTGGTTTGAATTTTCTTGCTGGAAAAATAAAATTTTAAATTGATAATGTTGGTGAGAAGATGGAAGGGAAAGCCGTTTGCGAGAAATTTAGGAAAGGTGTACTGGATTTCTTTTTCCAGGAGAAATGTATTGGTAGTATGGGCAAAAATCCTCTTAATTTCGTCTTTAACAACATTAATTTTGTATTGATGGTCTGTATAGGACGTATAATCTATGGAACGTGTGGTCTGCATTGGTTTTCGAAAATGGGTGAATTCTACTATTTTATTTGAGTTGATAATAGCCGTGATATCCAGAAAATGCAATGCATAATTGCAGGATTCTTCCATCGTGAATTGTATGGAGGGATGAAACGAGTTCAAGAACTGGAGAATGTCAAATTTTTCGGCGGTACAAATAAGAGCAAAACAATCATCGATGTACCTTTTGTAATAACACAGATATGGAAATTTGTCTATTAAGGCCTGGTCAGGTTTATTGAGGACAATGAGACTCTCCACTTCTGTGGTGTACAGATCTCCATGCTCCGACCCAAAATGCACGGCCGCTTACGTGGGACAGACGCAGAAAAAACTTCGTGAAAGGATTACCGCCCATAAATCCAATGTAAATTTAAATCTCACCACAAATTCCCTTGTTCAACACAGCATCAATACAGGGAGTTCTCCAGATAGGATAAAAACAGGGCACACTCCTGAACTGGATAATGCCACAATTCTTTTTACTGAAAAAGAGCTGAGAGCCAGGATTAATCTTGAAACTCTTGTTATTTTATCACATCAACCACCTGTTCACAATCACATATTACCTGAAAACAGTAACTTGAAAGAATACGTTCCCATAATAAGACAGTTGGGGCTATCCCAGTTCTTAATTTGAAGTACCCCCCCCCCCTCCCGCTCACTTTGGGTATATAATGCGCGAGAGATCCACCTGGCTTCACTTCTTAACTGCACTCGCAGGGAAAAGGTCGTCTTGCTGGTCTCCCTACTGTATTTGCTGTTTCGGCCAGCAATACATAGGTTCTTGGTTTTAAACTTTTTTTAAATTTTTATTTTTTAAGATGTGTCTGCCATAACATGATTTTGTGTTCTTTTATTTGTGTACATGTCCTTTGAGCGGATGTCCTTTGAGCGGATATCCACACTTGATAACGGGATGCAAATTATCCCCGAAACTTGTAATAACACAGATATGGAAATTTGTCTATTAAGGCCTGGTCAAGTTTATTGACGACAATGAGACTCTCTACTTCTGTGGTGTACAGAATTCCACATGTGCACTTTTATAGGCTATATTTTTATCAAAAACTTTTCCGGTGCTGGTATTATTTCATTCTGAAAGACACAAATACCCCCAAACAAGCCAACGACAGGGCCCTCCATCCAGAAGTGCAACTTAGAGCTATTCCAGGCCATATAGAGGAAAGGAAGAGAAGCAATCATCAAAAATCTCCAAAAAATCTCAAACACTACTATAACAAACGACGTGTGGACCTACAAGTTGAGGTGGGACACTTCGTTTCTAAAGAGACACATTTTGAGTTCAATTGTCTAAGACATTGTGAGGATTACAACCAACATTTTAGAAACCATTTGCACGTTAAAAGGAATTCAGACAATTATAACTATGTTAGACATTACAAAACAGGGAAGATCCATTAAAATGTAAGCACCGGTTAATTAGGAAGAGTTTACTTAAAAAATTCTTCACCACAGCCAGGGCAATGCATAGCTGCAGCCGCAAAGAAGCCATGTCTAATGTACTAAGAACTGGACAGGCAGGGCAGAGAGGTCAAAACACAATAACTTACTACGACTAAGGAGAGGGGACAATGAGCCATAGCGAAAGGTGTCGTATCACTTGTTACACTTTCGTGAGCAAGGGAGGGGACTGGCCCCACAAGAGAGCATGGAGTAGGAATTCCGTGAATCCGTGGTGTGTACAAATGCAACAAGGAGACCCAGGTGACATTTTGGTTTGGGAAGGTGTCTTAATGACTACTAACCCTTTCATATCTTTCCAAGAACTCTACTAGGTCCCAAAATGGGCCCAAAATTCGGGAAGTCGCGAGAGGTCGGAAAAGGAGCAAAGGCCATTTTTAATCACATGTTGGATAAGGGACCAGGGATTTGTTGTCAACACTGCCCGCATGTTTGATTACTTGTTTTCTTCAAACTACAATGGCAGTGCTCTGATTGTATGTAGGAGGACAGAAACGACTTGGCTGTGGTGATGGGGAATGGTATAAACAGCAACCGTACCGTGTGTATTGGCACTTATGCTATAACTCCTGTCTTCATTGGGACTCCAAATTTGGACAGAGAGGTTATCAACTTCGACATTTTTGTGACTTGTGTGGAGTGTTGTGGCAGGAGGGAACACCCACACAGCTCCTCGACCTTTGCACACACTGTCACAAAAAGTGCACAACACTACGTCGAGACACACCAGTAGCTCATTTTTGTGGAAACAGTTTCAACAGATTGGCGTCTACCGCCACTGGAAGATGGACACAACGAAGATCACCAACACTATGTGCAAAAGATAAAGCGTTTCAATTTGGATGAGTGTACAGCCAACTGAGTTTCAGCACACTGGCAGTCACCCTTTATTAAAATGTGAAGTGGCCATGAGTGGTTGCCAGTAATGAATGAACGTCAGGGTGGCATTCAAAAGCTCATGATGAAATTCCCTGATTTTGCCAGGTTTCTAGATCAATACTGACACTGATTGACCTTGATTGCTCGACCCTGATTGTTTTTTGGGTCGAAGGAAGATGCAGTACTAAAGGACTAAAACAATTTTTTTTAACATTTCACTCAAATCGCAATAACTATATCGCATTGCTTTGCTAAATAAAAAATTACACTGCCCTAGCTGGTACTGGAAAACAGCAGAAAAAAGCCACAATCTGAACAAAACTAAAAACTCACTTGTCCCACATTACTTACGCATAAAGAATTTCCGCTTAATCAGAAATGAAATAAAAAGGAAATGAAGTTTTCCCTGAATTTTCCAGACTTGATAAATTCCCTGGATTTTCACGGTTTTCCAGGTAGAATGCCACCCTGAATGTATATCATCTGCCAAAAAAAGGATAGTTGGTTGTGCCACAACCATCGGGACAATCATGGAGTGGAGGGTGTTGCAGGGGGCTGCGAACTTGGCGACTTCTAATGCACTGGAGGGACTCTCACCACTTACTAGCATAGCAAGCCTTAATATTAATTTACAAGAAGTAGTAAACAAGCTGTATTGGTTGCTTGCAACATTTCGTGCTCTGCCATCCGACAACCTGTTACGTATGCCATCAGATAATGTGCCATCCTCCTTCACTCTGGACGATGTTAAAACGATGAGTTTGAGTCTGAGGCAACGTCACCATATAACCATGGATAACTGGAGACCCATGGAGGCAAAGCATGGTTCCGACAATTAGAATTAATTGCAATTATAGTGTATAATCCTGCAGACCTACCAACTTGTACGGGTTTCGCGTCCTGAATTAGTTAGGTTAGCTAGGGAGATGTGCTTCCATTGTAGTTTGTTTTAATGTATTTATATTCTTTTATTTTTATTAACATTTTTTAACGTAGCAAGCTAAGCAGTTGTAATTTTATACGTTACTCATAACTATTCACGTTAGCATACACTTAGCTTTTGTGGATTTGGAAATTCTGCATAAGAATTCGTATTGATTACGCCTTTCTTCTTTCTTGCCCCTTACGTGCTAATGCTGTTTGCACAATGATCACCTTCATTTTGGTGCAAGTACATGGTCGGAGTGATAAAATCGGTTTTATTTATTCACCCAGGACTGTTCTATTGGACTACGCATCACCACCTCCTTTGTACACAATAAGGAAATCCACAAACGTTTTTGTTTAATTTTTTGTAGGCCACCTATATGCATGTTTTAACATTTCTCTGTTACATAATTATTTTATGCCAAACAAAGCAACTTTAGCATTTTTTTGTTACTGTAAAAAATAATAAAAAATTTTAAAGACGCCGAGGTATGTATGTAGAAATCCCTTTAGATAAGAACTTGATTTTCATAATTTGTACTTGTGTTTTAGCATATTTTTGGAGTATGGTGGTAAGCAATTATCACGCAGCCAGGACATTGGCCCAGGGTTGTAAAACAGTGTCACTCCTTATAGAAAGTAACCTATTGTGTAGAACGAAATTAATTTGTGGGTCGGGGAGGAACATAGCAAAGTCGTCTCTGACAGACGTGGTACCCCACAAATGCAATAAAACACACCTGATGTTAAATTTTCAGCCGGTTTATAAAGCTCAAGTTAAAAACAGGGGGCCGCCATCTTGAGTGTGATGAAAATGGCGGCCCCCTGTTTTTAACTTGAGCTTTTGCTCGCTTTTCCATTTTTTTTCCCTGTTTGTGGTCAAGGCCGAAATAAACAGGCTGAAAATTTAAAATCAAGTGTGATTTATTGCATTTGTGGGGTACCACGTCTGTCAGAGACGCCTTTGCTGGGTTAACCTATTGTGGGTCCCCACGTGTCAATTACTCATTGTGCTTGACTAATATTGACACATGTTTGCGTGTTTGGGGTGTGTCCATCATGCACTACATACACTGGATTGTGTTTACTCCTATGGGTTCTGCCCATTTTGGACCAAAACGAAGGCGTTGGCATCCCCATGTTGATTATGAGTACAGTGGTTTATTTACCTTATATGTGTAATAGACTAAACCGAAATTGCCATTATGGCATGCAAACATTTCATTATGTTGTCCTCTTATATTCCTTGGAGGAACTCTTTCCATGTTTTAATTTATGAGTAAAATTTTGATCACGTTATTATATTAAGATTTGCTAATCATTCTGCATTCCACCTTTATAGCTGTCATCGTAACTCAAAATTCTGAAAACATGCAATAAATTCAAAAACGAGCCTTCAGTCCCAACTTGAGAATGGTGATTCGCCATATTAGGCTATAGTTAGTTACTATTCTGGAATCCATGTAAGAGTTAGTAGGTGGGGAGGAGGAAATTTCTTCCGACTACACAAAATTTAATTAAACCACTGGTTTGCATGCAGCTTGGTAGGGGGAGGAGAGACACTCTATTCCATATAATGATGGGATGGCGCTGTTTCTTAATTCTTATTTGATTGACACACATTTGGGTGTAGGCTATGCATCTCGGTATTGTGACTCAATCTGAAACGGTAGGAAGGACTATGAAGTAATTGGAAATCTTCAATTCGTGGAAACGAGAAGATTCCTGCTAGAAATCCAGTTAGAGAGAAGTTCTGCATTCCTTTGAGGAAAGACTGAATAAGAAAGAGTTAATCAACCACTGTGGTGGTGTGTTAAGCTCCGGCCAAAAAAGACCAGCAAACCACCAAAGCGAAATTTTGGTTTCGGAATAAACAATGTAAGAACTGATCCAGGCTGGTAAATTTTGAGACTTTATCTACATACATAATACGGAGCAGGCGGCCAAGTCACCGGCCTCACCATTCCGTCGTTCAATCAAGTATCCCACCATGGGGGCGCCATCTGTTGATGGGATTCGTCTACAAATTCTGGTTGGGACACTTTTCCAACGTTTTCGAACAGGTTGCGCCACTTACCAAACCTGCCATGTCGCCGTCTGTTGACGGCCTTAGACTACAAGTTCGGTTTATAACATTTTTTCCCAAAGTCTTCGAAGAGATGGTGCCACTTGCCAGACCTGCCGCTCCGCTATTTGGATCAGGTTTACGCGCATTATTGTGGTACCAAAGCGGCAACAAAGTTTTAGTCGCGTGGAATGTGCCATTGTCGGCGTTTGGGCTAAAAAAAACAATCCAGTTGTCATACCAGACAACTTTAAACCAAACGACGGTAGATTCCTAATTTCGAGGGCCTCGAAATTGGCAGCCTGATACGATGGAAAGGCGCATTTATTTCCTAAATTCTGACTTCCAGAAAGGAGTTGAATTGTTTTTAGGTGGGCGGCAACAACCTTCTTTGCAACAATTTCGCAATGCGCGGCACCAAGGTGTATTGTTTCAAAGGATTAACTTAAACATGGGATTACTTGCTCACTGAATGCTGGATTTCTCAGTGACAGGGTTTTTTTTTTTTAGCTTCAGTCATGCGACTTTTCCGGGGCTGCATTGAAGGGGAAATGTGATGGGGCGGCATTTTCTCTGAGGGGGGGGGGGACCAGGGCAAGTGTATTTGGGGGCAATGCGCGGTACCGATCTTCAGGATTAACTTAAACATGGGATTACTTGCTTACTGAATGCTGGATTTTCTCAGTGATATATTTTTTTAGCCTTCAGTCAAACACACGCATGCGACTTTTCCGGGGCTCCACCAAAGGGGGAATGGCATGGGGCGACGTTTTCAGGGATGGGGGGCAAGGTGTATGGGGACACTATGCGCATCCAGGAGGGGGCAGGAGTGTGGGGATTGGGGGTTAAAGTAATTATGGGGGGATTGCATATGTGGGAGCATTCACATGTTCGGTCTTTGGTTTTATAAACTTAAAACCAAAGAACAAACACCTGACATGCCGGAGGGAGGCGGAGAGATATTCAGAACCCACACGATGGGAGTGCAGGAAGGGGGTGCGTCGGGGGAGGAGAAGAGGGGCAGGGACGTGCGGGTGGGGGTTAATGCGCAGCATGTGCACAGGCACAACTAGCAAGTAATATTCCTATTATAGACTTAATTGGAAAAGGCGGATTGATTATAGCTTAACCAGTTATGCGTAGGGATTGTAGCAGTAGTTCCGTGGTAAACTCATAAACTACGACAGTTCAAAAGGCTAATGAACCATATTTCATGGGAAAAAGGAAATATATCATGGGAACCATATATTATGTTGAAGTTGTAAGCTATTTCTATTTGAATTTCTTTCCTACTGTTTTTTTTATTTGCTGTAATTTCGTGGATACTCGTTTTCACACGCCGAGCGGCTTTGTTGTTCTCCAACATTCACATTGTAAATCGCCAGCATTCTAGGCCTACTTGCACCTTAACACTATGTGAAAACTCCCAAGTCGTAAGTAAATTTTCATATAGGTGAGTCAGCAGACCATTAGCACAGGTAATAGGATCGACGGACTATGCCATGGCCCAGGACGCCATTTCATCACGATTCTTGAAGTTCGAACTGACGAGCATTGTTTTCTCAATATCGAGTTGGCCTGTTTAGTAGAGGTGTCTACTTTTAGTTTTCCGTACAGTGAACGCTTGAAGTACTACGGCAATGACTTTGACTGACTGTCGCCTTTTTCAACCCTGGAACAGTCTGCACTAGGACGAGACAAACGGTTTTTCACCATTATATTCTGCGTACAAAAATTAGTTAAAAGGAATAAAAAACAAGCGGCTAAAGAGACTACATAGTCGCATCCGATATTCTTCTGTACAGTTCTGCCACTTCCAATGTTGAGGTGCAAAACCTCTATCATGCACTGCAACAACGATTTCTATTAAATTAGTATTAAAAAACGCTAAAGCGTATAAAATACGGTTGGCTTACATGTATTTTTCTAATATCTGTTCCTTTAGGGCTCTAAGGTTTTTTTAAGGCTTACATCCGTCTTTTATACTCTTTAACTTTTTTTATACTAATATCCATTATTTTTTTTCTTGTTTCAGCAAGAATAACACAGAAAAGAATACTGTAATCACCTTAAAATAACTGCTATAATAGAGCCTTTTTAATACTGAATTTTAAGAGCCATAAAAGTTGAAAATCGGTTCTTTAGTTCGACCTCTACGTGAGGGCAAAATTTCCCCAAGAAGAACAACAACAATTATTGAAGTCACATTAAAATAGCGTTCAAAAGCCCATAGTCCTTCTTCATACGTATGTTTTAAGCTGTAAAACTTGAGCATCGGTTCGTTGGTTTGATTTTCAGGTGTAGTACAGATGCTGGAGGAGGCTTTGGTGGTATTTCATGGGGTTCCATGGCTGGTTCAATTCCTACTACAAGAATTTATTGGTGTACCAAGCATCAGATAGGGGGAACAGGGGAGCACTCGGGGGTCCGTTGGAATATTTCGTGGGGGTTCCATGCTTGGTTTGATTTGTAATGCTAAAAATGACTTGTGTGCCAAGTTTCATGCTTTTAGCTCGAGCTGCAAGAATTTGTTGATCAAATCTCAATGAGGGGGACACAGGAGGACGCTGCAGGCTTTGGGGGTAACATGGCTTGTTCGACTTCTACTGCAAAGAATGACTTGTGTACCAAATTCAAGCTTTTAACAAAAAATTGCGGGTCAAACCTCAATGAGGAGGCACAGGGGGGTGCTGGGGCCCCTTTAGGGGTATTTAATGGGGGTTCCATGCCTGATTCGATTTTTTCTACTAAAAATGACTTATGCGCCAAATTTCATGTTTTTAGCTTGATCTGTAAGAATTTGTTGCCCAAGCACCTGGGAGAAGGCACGGGAGGGGGGGATGCTGGGGAGGCGAGAAGGCGCTGAAGGCACTTTGGGTATTTCATGGGGGTCCATAGCTGGTTCGATTTTTACTGTTAAGAAAGACTTGTGTACGAAATTTCATGTTTTTAGCTCGATTTGCAAGAATTTGTTACTTCACTTAATGATTTCTGCCCAGTGCTCTGCAATGATAATTGCTCTGCCGAAGAGAATACTACGTTCACATTAAAGTCGTGCTCAAA
>JAHWFP010224535.1:0-28922 GCA_023313725.1 Lithobius niger | reverse complement strand
GTTACAATTTTCCTTTCAGTATGGAAAACGTTACTGGCAACTGCAAATTCGATGAGTGTGGCAAATACGCTGAAGAGACAACAACAGATCCATACATCAATAGCTTTGACGTAAGAGACTGAAGGTAAATTCTTTTGGGCCAAGTCGAGACGTGTTGCGAGGGTCAGAAGTGACGTCATGCCTAGCGTCACTCTTCCTGGTACATTATCCACTGGAAGCCAAAAAGATACCCAGGACACTATTACCAGAAATGTTGTGGGAATGTACGTAGTAAGGATGTAGAACCCCAGGTGCCGCTTCAGCCTTATTTGTATTTCAATACAGGAAAATACTGCAAAATTAAGACATAAAAAGGTTAACTCTACGTTTGTAGTCTTATGTAAAATTGATTAAGCAAACCCACAGTCGGTGCTTAAACAAGTTATATTTCGACACTATTTAAAAATTTTGCTCCATCATCTTTAGACGATCACATATTACATCGTGTCCCAGGTGCTTGTGAGATTCACAGATCTAAAATGAGAGTTCATGGCACGTCAATGCTTGCATTTTTTGTCATAAACTTACATTGTGTGAGCCACGAATCTGAGGTTTTCTGGGCAAAACCGTTACAATTTTCCTTTCAGTATGGAAAACGTTACTGGCAACTGCAAATCCAAACACAAATTCACTACAAAAACACCACGAAAATTCGTTAAAATAATAAAATTCGGTAGATGAATACCCCAAATTTGACGTTTTGGCATTAGAATCTAAGAAAATTATTAGCAGACAAGGCTAACTGAAAAAGAACGTCAGGCAGCAAACACGCATTCGTAAATGCTGTAAATGTAGTTGAAACAGGAAGGGTGCGACGGAGACAGTGAATGGTTGCCACGGGTGACTTATAGGGTGGTGTTATGGAGATGAGGTGTGGGTAAAGGGTAGAATGAGAAGAGAAGACTCTGGAGGAAGAAGGAGGGGAAAGAAGTAGTGATAAAATGGAGGAAGCATATGGGTAGGGGAAGGGAGAAGGCTGCTAAACAGTTACTCGATAACTGTGATCGACGACATGACAGTTTTTACTAGATCAGGAAACCACATAATAAGTTTGAACCCACGCTTACGTTTTTGTGTCATTCGTCCTCCATGTTTTCAGGCAGATATATCTAGAGGCACACCGAGAATGATATCCTCAAGATAAACTGTACACTCAGATGTACTGTAAACGAAACCTATGATTCAGTGCACCACAATTTGCAAGCATCTTGTTCACAAAGGCAGTAAAAGTTTAAAAAAAAACATACACACAAGGTGCCAGACCTGCACAAACTACTGTTATGTTGTGCAGGTAAGATTAGCAGGGCTGGGCCCATGTGCATATGTTCTCTTAACTTTCACTACCATTGTGAATAGGCGCATAATTGTTTTAGTGAGCATTGAAAATTAGAAGCTTTTTGTTTCATGCTATCGTCAGACTGGTTTTGTCAGGAAACACTTCACAAAAATTCTCCTCACAAATTAATTATGCCACATCTTACCTGGTTCAGTTATTATTTACTGCATTAACGAACGTGTCTTTCCTGCCTAACCTTGCATCCCAGTTAGCCTTTATGCTAATAATTTCTTACATTCCAAAACCACACCTAACCATCAAATTTAGGAAATTTATCTACCTAATTTAAATATTTTAATTAATTTCCGCTGTACTTGTGCAGTCTTATAGTGTGTTTACTGATACCTTACATGTAATGAATGTTTTCCCTTTATAGTCCAGTAGCTGGTTTAAGTGTTTTAGGAATTTATTCACTGACAGCGAATCATTTTAGATTCCTTTTGGGGGTCCTAAGACTTTCTAAACAAAACTTGGGTAGACATTTTAAATCCTTGTCAAACAACGGAAGTCGCGCCATCTTGAATACGTGTTCTTGATAATGTTATTCACTGCGTATTATGCAACTTGTCATGTGGCATATGACCTAGTTTATGACATCTCAGTAAACCGCATACTGAGGTCTTTCAAGTATCTAAACTAGGTAATATACATTAGGGAACTATTTCAAGGCCTGATACACAACCGGAAGTGCTTCCATTTTATGGAGAAACTGTGCCGATGTGGCATGAGAATGCCGTGACATTGTCAGCAGATGTCTCCCTTAACAGGTTGGTTTCGTACCTTTGTTACCTGATCCTGTCACAGACTATGGCACAGTCTACACGGCTATGAGAAACCTGCAAAATCTACGAACATTTCTCAACAGCTTGGAAAGAAGGCATGTATCGCATTGCTGCAACCTACGGATGCACACACAGCACCTTCCCGATAAAACATTAGTTCTTGGATCATTCCATATGGCTAAAGTTGTGTTCGCACGTGCCGGTAACCACAATGCACAAAGTTTTGTGAAGGGCCTATTTATTGAGAAGTTTGTGTTTGGTATGAAGGTTACAGAGAATGTTTTGAAAAGAAGTAACTATGTAAGATCCATCATGCATGTTTATGCTTGGGAACATCATACATCGATCGAAGTGGAAAGTTTTCATGGATTCATCGGGAAAGTATACACAAAATAACAACTGCAAGATAGAAAGAATTTAGTCAGTAATATCTCTGACAAGAATAGCAAACTGTAATGGCTCACGAAATGTTTCTCAAGCTGCAGGACAAATTGGAAAATGTTGTTGAATCATTTAAACGAGTCACGAAGAAGTGTAATGGACTTTCAGTACAATCCCGATATCAAGAATGGTTCCTACCTATAATCTCACATCTCTATAACTTTATCAGATCAGAAAATTGGCTTCTCCATCTAGTCACAATGCAGACAGTACTTCCCATATTAGGTACTTCGACCGGATTAATTATCTTCAATGGGTTTCACTATTCTGGAGAAAATGAAGTGTCTTGAGAAAAGCTGCCCTAGAATTAACGAAAGTTCATGGAAGGACATTTCGTTGTGAAACGACCCAAAGACAAGTTCAATGATGTGGGCACAGATAGGGCATGAGGGCAATCAATCAATCCCAGAAAGAATCTGGTGGAATCAGGAGCCACGTAGAAGAAAGGATTGAGTTTCTGAGTGGCAACTTTCATGCCACAAATTCTGGCAATTAGCAATGTTTGTAATGAGTTATGAGTTAGAGCTGCAGGTCCATCACATCTTGGCTGACAGACGATCTGTGGATTTAGAAATTGCATTCTACTTAAATGGGAGAGAAAAACCCTTACTGCCTGAGGGAGAAGAAAGCAAAAATTCACAACATTCTGACAAACGTGCTTATACCTGTTATTGACGATGTGCAGCTCATTCACTTCCTCAGCCTAGGTGATGAGGGTTACCTACCAGTCAGAAAACTGCTCTCGGCAACATTCTCAGTCTCCCAATGATTAAGATTCTGGATAAGAAACAAACCAATAATGCTTTCCAGTTGTCAAGACTAAGGACCTAGCTATTGCACACAAAGTAATCGACATAGCAAGAGAGAGAGGGGGGGGGGATTGAGGCTTAATGGCGCGTCGACAACTTGGTCATTAGCGCCAACCTCAGTCACAGTGCAGTGGTCCGGGTTGCCACTGCACCACACATTACAGAGATGTTATTCAAACCCCTAATCTAAATCTTTTCATACATCTGTACCTCCTGCAAAAATTGAAAAACACCGGACAGGTGGACAGACCTATCGCCCAACTGACGCGCAATGTCATGCGGAAGATGGAACCGACGACGAACACCATCAAGATGGCGACAATCAACAAGTAAGTGCCGGACCGTAAGTGGCCGTCGACACCAAGAACATTCAGGAGGGTCAACCCCCCGCAAAAGGAAACAGTGAGTAAGTCGGGTGTGACCAATTCGCAAACGGGCCAACACAACCTCCTCACGGCAACTGCGGCGACACGCCGAGTGCCACTCCTCGACAGTGCCTTTAATGGCCCGTAACTTATTACCGTCCTGTCTGTCCCACAAGGTTTGCCAAAAAGCTTGTAACCTCAGACGCAGAGTTGGAAAGGCATCTGAGGGAACAAGGCTGAGATCCCTACCGAGAGGGCCAGAAAGGGCCCCTTTCGCAGCAGAATCAGCTTGTTCATTCCCTGCTATCCCAACATGGCCCGGGATCCAGCAGAAAAGCACGGTTTTCCGCTGGCCAGGCATGCGGGAAAGCAAAGCTTGGACACGTTGTGTCAAGGGGTTCCGAGGATTGTAATTCGCCAAGGACTCTAGGGCACTCATGGAATCACTAAAGACAATGAAATGCGTGCCCTGAAGGTCAAGGATCCATTCCACCGCCAAACCAAGAGCCAAAAGCTCTGCAGAGAACACAGAATAGCCTGATGGAAGGCGATGGGCAACCATTACACCCTTACACACACAAGCACACGCCAGGCCAACGTCGGACTTCGACCCATCAGTAAACAGGCGCAGATAACCGGCGTACTGAGAACTCAGCCGCCGGAACTCCTGTAAGTACCTTGAAGAGAGAGAGGTCTTCCGATGAGGGAAATGCTGAAGTGTGACGTCACCGAAGCAAACCCACTCTTTGAAGACAAGAGTGTCATGAAGAAACTCGCAAAGGCCTAGGTGATATCCAAACTGTAAAAATTGTTTGAACCTGAAGATGTTTCTGCGTTGACACCTTTGTATCAATAAAAATCTATATTGTTGTTGACGTGAGGAGTCAATTAGTAAGGTACTAAAAAAGTGTTGCAAATATTTAGAGATTTTTGATACTCGTCCATGGAAAAATGTTAAAAAAATTGCAACAATGAGAGGAATGACTACGTATTTTACAATTACTTAGAAATATAAGTTAATTCGAAAGACGCCGAAGAAAGATGGTGCAACGAAATGTTCTAGCTGACATCACTGGAACTGCAAACATTCCAATTCAAATGGAAAAAAATTATGATTCTTCAAAATAAACCGATGCAGAAGTTTTTGGTAAAATCTATGACTAAAACAAACAAACATTTCCGTAAAACTACGATTTCCAGTGGTTGGATGAGGACAATGTTTGCTAACTTGTTTCAGTGTTAGTTGAGAATGAAGAAGCTAAAACCAAAACTGGATTAATGGCACCTACTGAAGAAACAGATCTTTGCATTGTTGCTCATATCATGTATTATGTTTACCAAGGCTTTCCACGAGTGATGGTACTATCTTCTGACACAGATGTGTTTGCCATTTACTGCTTTTTCCTCATTTTTTCGAGATTCACGGATTACAGGAAGTTTGGATGAGAAAGACGCAGACTAATATGCTTCCAGCTAATTTGTTATGAAAGAATATGGGCCTGCTCACTAACAGGTGCTCACTTTCTTACTGGGAGTGATGAAACAAGTAAGGATGGAACAAAAGCTGCCTCCAAGGCAAAACCTACAGAATTTCTTGATGACTTCGGACACAGGCTGCAAACATTTACTGAGCAATATGCAAAGGTAGAGGAATAAAGCTTGTCCGAGTCTTTAAACAAAGCAACATACAAATCGTTGATGAATTCAGAAACGAATGTATACACAGTAAAAAAAGTATATTTTCATCTTACCATCAACCAGTGCTTCCATGCATGGTTATTTGGAAAGGTCAGCTGACAAGATCTTCGTTACTGCGTACGCCTAACATCCGCAAGGAGGAATCCACCTAACTGATTATGGTTAGCACATGGATGCTGAGAACTATTTGATTAAATAGTTGGGAAAGAAATCCGGCATGCGTTGGTCAACACATGCGGATGCAAATCATGTAACTACTATATGTGCAAATGTCTTTGAAATTCACAATCATATACATACATCTACAAGGCTTAAAAAGAATGCCAAAACCCGCACAATAATGCAATGCTAAATTGTTAACGTTTGTATGTCGTGAAGTACTACAAACATATGAACATTGCATAATACATAGTGTGTAACATCTTCAAGAACACACATTCACCATGGCATGACTTACGGTTTTTGACCAGGATGTGAAATGACTACCCAAGTTTTTCTTAAACGTTATTAGCACCCCAAAAGGAATCTCAAAAGCTTTAGTGTTAGTTTAAAAATTTCTATAGCACTTAAACCAGTTTAAACCCAGTACACAGAACTTGGTTCCAACTATAGCCCCAAAAATTATACAAGGTTATGTAAGTTTTATGCATTTAAGAACTAAATGAAGGAAATTTGTGCAGAACAGACACGAGCTACCTAACAGCGAATTTACCCCTGACGTAAATTGTAACCATTGACGATGAACCCTGATGGATCTTACGATGTTAAGGATCTCTTGAAGCAGATGCTGCAATAGCATTAATATATTACATGGTTAAGCACCAACGGGTGCGTCTGGCTTTCTTTTTCTATAATGGAATAGCACATTTCTGATTTTTACTTGGGTAATATGTGAGAGGAGTTTTATATTTTTGTCAGAAAATGGAGACGTTAATTTCCAGCACGATTGTGCAGTTTCATTCCACTGTAATTGTTTCTTAAAACTCACGGATCCATACAGACCTCAGCTTACCGTTTGTCCCAAAATAAGGACTTTCATTTCGATTCTGTCTTGAGTGGTTCAACTTTTCATGCACTTCATGAAATAAGCCTAATATTGATGAGTCAATTACGCCTTATGACTTAAATTCGAAAAGAGTTTTTTTTTTATAAGGGATGATTTAGCCCTCTATTTCATCTCTTTAACTACATTTTTTTAAATCTGTTAAATTGTACACAGTTATAAGATAGCCTGCTTTAAAACAGCTAATCTCAAAGAGAGGTAGTATACTCTCAACAGCTTGTGAAGATGTGCCACCACCAAAAATGGTAGCAGCGAATGGTCAAATTTAGAGTTTCATTGGTAAAAAAAATTTCTGTGTTTAGTCGACGCAGCGATAGTTCTCTCATTTTAACATTGTATGTACACATTTAATTAAAATTCTACGAGTGTTCAGCCAGTTCTGCGGTATTTATGAGATATGTAAAGTTGAATAGCCTTTAAGAAGGTAACTAATTCGCAAAATTCAGTACATTGCAGAGCAAAAAATACAAGCTCAAAAAATCATTTTTTGACCGAGGTAAATTTGGAGAAGCAATCTGGTATATATCAAAACTGTCACCCTGCAAAACAGCCCTCCATACCTCTCCCCCTGCATTCAACTGAGGACGAACATAAACGATGCCTGATCCTTCGTAAAACGAATCTGGTGTTTCGTGATAATAGAAAGTAAGCATTTAAGTAATTACGTCAAAAATGAAGAAAAAATTACCAACTCCGTAGACTGGAATACTGCAATCGGCAGGTAACAACGACACTATTTCGAATTCAGATAACGTCTGGTTGCTTTCAACAGTACTGGAATTGCTGTTAAATTTTTGCACGAGTCGAACCATAGCAGCTTCTTCATAATCTGTAAAGGAATCAAATTTATAATAACAGGCAGTAATTATAGTAGTTTGGGAATAGGTCAACAACTGAAACGACCAAATATATCTCTATTTTGAGATCGTTTATAGTTGTCTATCAAACATCGTGACGAACTGGTGCCAACACATAATAGTAGCAGTTCATAATCTGAAGAACAATGCAAATGTTGTTTCGTCTGTTTGAGAACAATTTTTTTTATCAGATTTGATCAGTGCATCTACGTAGGCCCACGCTTATGGCCAACCTATTCATAAAATATTTGGAGGTTTGAAAAACCTTAAACTACCCCGGTAAAACCTTTAAATCTTGAAAATGCTATACATTACTTTAAAATTCTACAGTTGTAGAACAGTTATACTACAGGATTTTCTGTTTATTACTTTGAAAAGATATTGGTGTCGGCAAAGGCAGATTAGCCTCATTAGCACATTAGAAATAGAAAATGGTATAAAATAAATTGTATATTACAAATACATATCCATGTGCACCTTGAAGCTTTAGTAGCCGAGAGAAAATGGTCGAGTACTAGTATGTAACTCTCTGCGTAAGGAATCTAAACCTTTATATTACAATGATTGATGGAAAGCCTAGACTTATGTTAAGTATTAGTGGTAAGATTGCAGAAAATGTAAACACGTCCTTTGTTATTGAGACTGACAACCCTTACGTGCATGATGCCGTCAAATAATGAAAGCTAGCCGAGCCAAGTAGTAGATCCCCACGCACACTGTTAGGGGCCACGGGTACCATGAGCAAATCAAGCAGCAACAGTCCAGTGGTCAACGTCCTTGTCACCAAACCAAGTGAATGACAGTTCTGATCCCGTCACTGACCTAACTCACTTAAAAGTCATCGGAATTAATTCATGCAGGAAAGGGTTGAGGATTCTTAAAAGAATCATAATTGAATTTTCAATCGTTTAAATTGTAGTCTAAGGCTTGGAAGTGCTTATGTATGCCAACATAAGGGAGTGGGGAATTAAGGCTTTATGGCACGTCAACAGGCAGGTCATTAGCACCAACTTCAGTTAAGGCACAGTGGTCCGGATGACCACTGCAACAAAACAGTGATATTAAACAAACCTAAAACTAGATATTATCACATATATGTAACTCCTGAAAAATTGTAAAAGCTCCGGACAGGAGAACAGACTTGTCGTCAAACTGTCGAGTTGTCTCGTGGAAGACGGATACGGTGACGAACACCATCAAGATTTTGACAATCAGCTAGCACATTATGGACGTGAAGTGGCCGGTGACACCAGTAACTTTCAGTGTGGCTATCCACCTCCCCCCCCCCCCCACGAAAAGAAGCACTGGGTTGACTTGGTATGACTAATGTATAACAGCCCTATGCCACTACTTCTCGGCGACTGCAGTGAAAAGCCAAGTGGCAAGCCAGGACAGTAGCTTTAATAACCCGCAATGTATTGTCGTCTTGTTTGTCGCACAAGGCTGTATGCAACCTCAGTGCAGAGTTGGAAAAGGTCTGAAAAGGCTGAGATCCCTATCAAGAGGAACAGAAGGGGCTCCTTTCACTGCTGCGCAAACCTGCTCATTCCTAGCTATTGTAGCATGACGCAGGACCCAGCAGAAAACCACAGTCGTCCACTGGCCATGCAAACGGGAGAACAGAGATTTGAATCGCTGTGTCAATGGATTCCGAGGGTTGTAAGACCCCAAGGACTCCAGGACATTCATGGAATCTCTAAAGCTAATAAAATGCGTGCCCCAAAATGTAAGAATTCGTTCAACATCCAGATCGAATGCTAGAAGCTCCACAAATACTGGGAATATCCCCATGGGAGGTGATGGGGAAGAGATACTCCCTCATGAACACGAGTGCATGCCACCATAACTTCTGACTTCGATCTATCAGTGAAAGGCCGCCGATATGTGACGTACTGATATCACAGCCGCAGGTATTGTTGCAAGTGCCATGCTGGTGAAGTAGAACTATTTAGTAGGGCTACCAAACACTATCAACTTCCCACGCCTCAAAACGGGGGCATTTCAAAGGTCACCTCTCGAAAGGACCGCTGGAGCCTATCACTGATATCACCTTACCCCACCCCACATCTGCCTATCCGCAACACAGTCACCCAGCATACTGAATTTATTTATTTATTTATTTAACTTAGTCGTAGCACCATAAGGCATTATAACGACATCACATTTACCAAAAAAAAAAAAGACTAACTCTTAAAACTAAGTATTAGTGTGGCTGCATAGTATACGAGAATGCTGAGCAACCAAGCTTTTCTTGAAAGCAATGAAGTTCTGATTTTGTACATTTTCACCTGTTAGGTCATCCCAGTCCCGAATAGTTTTGGGGAAAAAAGAAGTGGCTAAAACATTTGTTCTGCACTGGAACCAGCTAACCTTTTATATATAATCATGCCTTGCCATGTAGTCAGGGACGACCAGAAAATCAACAGGATTCAAGATAGTGTTCCCGTGGTAAATCTTGTGGAAGAGTACAAGTCGCTTGTCCTTTCTGCAAACACTCAATGGCTGCCATTATAAAGTGTTCAGCATGCTGGAAACGCATGCATCATATGTAAATTTATTTAACACCATCCGGGTACCACGACGCTGCGCCCCTTTAAGAACATCAATTAAAAATTGAGAATCAGGGTCCCAGACTGCACTGCAGTAATCAAGTTTTGATTTGACCGTACCTCTCTCGTATGTGGCGAAGTGCCGCGAAGTATACGGTTGATGAATCTGACTTTGGCATTTGCTTCAGCACACAGGTTCAAAATGTGGTCATTCCATTTTAGCTTGTTGTTTATTTGAACTCCCAAAATGGACAGTTTATCCACCACCTGAAGAGCACTACCACTCATTCTGTACTCAGGAATCACCACATTTTTGTTTCTGCAAACAGATAAAACCTTGGTCTTGTCTGCATTCAGATTCATTTTCCACATCACACACCAGTCAGCGATGCGATCAAACCATCCTCCAACAACTCCGTATCAACAGCCCCAGAAATATTTCTGCACAAGGTAGAATCATCAGCAAAAAGTGCTTTGTTCGATTCAATTACTTCAGTTAAGTCATTTATGTACACTAAAAACAGAATAGTTCTGCCGCTAACAGAACCCTGCGGCATCCCTGATAAGACTGGAACTTCTGACGACCTCACACCGTTTACCACAACAAACTTCTGCCTGTCCTGAAGGAAAGCACGATACCATTCAACAATTTGATCAGACGTACCATAGCTTTTAAGCTTCAAAAGCAAGAGGTCGTGAGGCACAGAATCAAATGCCTGGGCCATGTCTAATGCTACAACGTCAACCGTAGCTCCCTCGTCGAGACCACTGACAATGCTGTGAATCATATCAAGAAGCAACAGCTCACATGAGGCTCCTTTTCGGAAACCAAACTGTCTCTGAGAGAGAAGGTTGTTCACTTCCAAGTGTGTCACTAGATTGCTAACAAGGACATGCTTCATCATTTTGCAGCAAATAGAAGTCAGTGATACTGGGCGATAAGTTGCTCACTACATTCTTCTTCCCGCTTTTGAGCAGTGGCACAACTGCAGCAATCATCCAGTCTTTAGGTATGACTCCTACTCTAAAACTCTGCCTGAAAATATGCAACAAATACTTTGCACTTACTGCATTTGTCCTTTTCAGCATGCAACCAACAATATCATCTGGACCAGCTGCTTTACCGTCCTTTAGGTTCGAAATAGGTTTGTTTCAAACCACCTGCATAGGAAATGTTAATATCAGGCATAAAATCTGTGCACCTGGAGGGCACAGTAAGTGTCGGGTCCCCGTTATCTGGCTTCGTAAAAACAGACTAGAAGAAAGTATTAAATTATTTGCACGTGCAGAATTGCTAAAGTTATCTCCGAGACTTTATCATAGAGACTGTCCACTAGAGATGTCCAAAACGCCCTAGTTGCCCAAAACAGGCCACTGTGGTGCACAATGATTAACACCTGGAAGGTCAAATCACAAGCCAAACCATAACCCTGCAAGCATAATCAAGCTTGCTGCGGGCAAATGTTTGCAAAAGGTGCATTGATAGTTCGATCTGCATCCCTATGAAGTGCCCGACAGAACCCATGAGAAGTTAATGTGCCTGGAAACCTTTCGCTTTAAGTAGGCACAAGTGTGGACGCCAAGACAACCTAGAATCGAACACCAGAACCAGGAAGCGTGCCTGCCTGACTATGATTTTAAAGATGGAATTCATGTCTTAATTTCTTTAGGGGCTGCATCATGAAATGTGAAATTTTGACCAGACCTTGTGAAAAGATATTTTCAGGGGAATTAATAAATGCTGAAGTGCAAAAATTAAAACATGTGACTTCAAGAACGATACCAATGGACGTTGTATTTGGGCGTGTAAGCATTGTCTTGTAGTTAAAGGTCTCAAACCAAAACTTGGTGCTATACGGTTGGATGCACTTAATAGCGTCAACGATTGTTCGCCTTTCTTGATTAAGTCATTCTAAAATTCTAAAATATGCTAGCCAATGGAAATACAAATGAGAAAAAGACTAACTTATTGTACGACCTCTTGCTTGGCCGAGCAGTTGTAAACTTAAAACTTGATTATTTACCTAGGTTTAGTCACTGACAACTATATTTTGTGGTAGATTTAAACCGGTGCTAAATTTGAGCATTTAAAAAGATAACATCAGAGAAACTGCTGATATCTAAAATAAATTAGTATAAAAAAAACATTTAAGTGTATAAAATAGGGATGGAAACCTTAAAAAAAAAGACTTACTGCTCTAAAGGAACAAAAAAAAAATAAAATCGTGTAAGCTATCAGTGTCACACTAACACGTGTAAAAGAAGATCCATCTTTGTATGCATTAAAACACCTAATGCTCTAATGATACAAGATATTTAAACAGATACAAGAAAAAGACATGTAAGCCACCATCATTGCACGAATACGAGTAAAAGACTCTCCAGCATCCTAAAAAACAAGCTGGAGCTTCTTTTACACGTATTAGTGCGACAATCTGATGGCTTACATGTTTTTCTTCTATCTCTTCCTTTAGAGTATTAAGTTTTTTTAAGGCTTACATCCGAATTTTACAAGCTGAAATGTTTACAATACCAATTTCTGCTACTTTTTTCTTGGCGATGTCTCAGGCAAATAAAATTACTGGAATTTTGATATGTGATAATTGAATGGAATGCTTTTCGAGGTAAATCATTCACATTAAAATAGCTCTCGAAGGCCCTGGGCACATTTCCTGCCCTAGTTTTCCTCCCAGTGTCACATTAATTTTGTTCTGTTTGCCAATATTGCGGTGAACTACTCTGTTGTGTAGAATTTGTAACCTTGGGCCTATAGAATCAGTTGATTTAAATATGTGGTATAAATTGGTTGTTTTACATAAAGTATAAAAACTAGAAAAACATAGGTACAAAATTAAGTGCAAATTTCCTTTGCGTATGGTACAGCTAGAAGCATGGAATGTGGCACAATGTAACCTCATAGTCTGGGTACCAAGTTCTGGTTTCCTTCCTAACTTTTTTCCATTTACTGCTTTCGAGCTGCACTGTAGGTGAAACGAACTCAGTAAACTGCCTTGCTGTTAGGCGTACTAGATCACTTTCGGGCTTTTCTTCCTAGACATATACTGCCAAGGTAGTCATATTGGATTTCAAGGATCTCTTCGATGAGGGCAATTCGAAATTTCAGTAGCCTTTTATGGACCATCTTTCTTTGTTTGTAGAATAAAGTCGTTCATTATACGCAGGTCGAGCATTTGTATGACAATTTTTTTGTAATTTATTTTCATACGCTTGTACACTGTTTGATAGTAATGAAGATTTTGATCTGCGCGATCAACTCCTGCCATGGAATTGTTGTAGTCTAACACAACTTTTTTTTTTAACTTCTTGATTACGCTTTGTGCTGGTTGTCATCACAGAATTGCACAGTGCTCATAAGACACGCATCCTTTTTGTCGTTCCATTTCAATGCCATCACCGTTCCGCGAAAACAACTTCATCACGCATGAATTTTGTAATTTTCATGGCAGCATTTAAGCCTTTTCAATTCGCTTTTATGGCGCCACACGAGTCTGTCTTGCACTCTAGCAGTTTATCACACAATTCTGGCGAAATAGAGAACTAGTCGTCGGATGTTAAACAATAGCCTAGCCCATCTTGAATAGTGGCTCAAGGAGTTTCATCACAACTTGATTCGTTAAGTTGATACTCCTTGAATTGTTAATTTAATATCAATACTAAGTTTTTACCTGTGTATAAGATATAAGCCCACACGTAGCTGCTTCATAGTATATAGATGTCACATCAAAACTGGAACGTTTCAGTGGAATGTACTGTTTTCATGAAAGTTTACGTTTATGCAACATAAAGGTTTCATCTATAGAGCAGTGACACGACGTAGTATTATTGTATATAACTCTATGCTGGAGCCTTAAGGGGTTAACTGCAAGGGGCACTGCAGAGAGAAATAGAAGGGCGTCATACTGAAGCCGATGCTGTGATGAGTGATTTCTTAGACCTAAAACGCGCGATTTTTCTTGTTGGAGAAAACAACGTTATTTTAAGCCTAAGAAATCTGCTCTTCCGTTGTTTTTCCCTCCATTTTTATGTAGTGCACCTTGTAGTTATGCCCTCCAAAACTCATACTGGTGCAAATCTGGTGCCAATATGGCGGCAAATGCCACTGCTCTATAGAGCAGTGATATAACGTAGTATTATTGTGCATAACTCTATGGTGGAGCCGGTAACAGGGTTAACATCAAGGGGCACTGGAGGGGGAAAAGAAGGCCATCTTACTGAAGCCAATGCTATTAGACAGGATTTCTTAAACCTATAACGCCAGATGTATGACAAGATTTAAATTAGGGGTTTGAATAATATCTCTGTAATGTGTGGTGCAGTGGCAACCCGGACCACTGCACTGTGACTGAGGTTGGCGCTAATGACCAAGCTGTCGACGCGCCATTAAGCCTCATCTCCCCCCCCCCCTATAACGCGCGATTTTTGTTTTTGGAGAAAACAACGTTTTTTTAAACCTAAGAAATCCGATCTGAAATCACTGTCTTGACTACAAGTGCCGTTGTTTTCCGTTACATTTTAATCTAGTGCACCTTGTAGCTATTACCTCCAAATGGTGTCTCGTAGCCAATATGACGTCACTTGAGGCTGCTCTATACCAATGCGTTCACTTTTTGGAAAAATATGTTGATACATGGGTCATGTTTTCAACCTCCAACATGAGTGATCATTTTCATGTACGATTTCGTTCTGCATTCTGCCATGAATTTCGAAAAAAATGGGCGTTGCCAATAATTTTTTTGGTTGATCAATACCACGCAACTACAGGTTTTAGAAATTATTTCCTGAAAAAAAGAATAAGGACTAAATACACCCATAATTCGTCTTCAGTAATCGATTTCCATTGGTTTTTACTTGATTTGTGTTTGAAAATTACGCGTAATTTCCTGGAAACGGAAATTTAGTTTCCGGCGGGGAAATTGAATTATAATTTTGCACCACTTACGTGCGTGACTCAAATCCAGTTCACTTTCTTCTTCTTTCGACGAATAGGCACTTGAATGACTCGATTCAGAACCACTTTCAAAGTCTGAAACGTCTAAAAGTTCGTCATTTGAACTGTTGGAATCGGTATTTTTCGTATGTTTGCCGACGTTTGTTGGTAGATTTGGTGTGTGACTCGACGACGTCATTTTGTCAACCACGCAGACAAGACAATAATTATAATCCCGTACACGTCGCTCTTAGAAAATACGGCCGACGTCCACATTTTTATTGCAACTGTGCTGCCGTCTAGTGAGCAGAACTGTAACCAATCAATAGTTTACCTGCAAAAAACGGGACGAGCCTAACTCATCAGTGCCGGCTGGAAAAGCAACTTAAAGCGGAAGCGCTCATCTCGTCATTGCTCTTTTGAGAACAATGACACAGGACTTGTTAAACTCGTCATTGCTGCTTAGTGTTTTAAGGAAAATAGGCTAGTCCTACCAGAAATCAGTGTTAACCGATTTTATTTTTTTAAATTCAGACTACACTTCATCTTTTTACCCATTTTCATGCATGTTAGCGTCTTGGTTATGATATTGCCAGGTGTAGGGATGAAACCAAAGTGTTGGAGACCCTAACGTAAACTATGAACGTTTATCCAAACAAATGCTTTCAATGTTTGTTAAGTCTTCCTCAGTAAAGATCACTTCCTGTCCATTTTAATGTTGCGGATTCATCACGTCGGAACAATTACGTCTTCACCCAGTTGTGCACTTGCCAGTCAATATTCGTTGGACCATTCTAATTAATATTTACCGATCCTTACGGCAGGGATTCTGTTGTGTTCGGGTGTTGTCCATTTTTGTGCCTTAATGGCTTTATAACTTTGCTTTCATCTAGCCAGCTAAAAACGTGGGACGGTCAAATCTTTTACCTTCTTTTGTGAGAAGATATGTTCATTCCTGGGATGGGGGTGAAGCAATAAATTTTAAAAACTATAATGGGAAAACAGAAGTGGCCGTTGGTGTTTGTTTAAGAATTTTATTTCATATGTGTGTGCCATTATTTGTGGTGTGGGTTATAGTACAGGAAAAATAGACCCAAAATGGGGGTGAAAAATGCATTAATTCGGCCAGGGTTCAAACTTGCAGGATAACTTCATTTTGGCATCAGATTAAAGAATCGAAAGAGTCCCTAGTGATTCTGGGGCTGGAACAGTGTTTTTCGGAAGATTGTATCATTTTTAAGGGACGGAAATCGAGAAAAATTTTGATAAAATTCAAAATTGCTCAAACTATTTATGTGAGGTATTGTTAAATTTCAGCACTCGAACACTGTGTAATATCCTCTACGACCGATTCGATAAAATGAAGTGCAAGTGGTATGATACCTATGATACCTACTGGTAAAACCCTTAAAACTTGAATATTTTACGTGAAAATAGGGAACGTGGTACCTTACCTACTAAATACAAAATTCAATCATTGAGACTGAAAGAAAAATAACTTTCAATGGCAAATTTTGAAACATTTGGGCAGCGGGTGGTTTTACCCTAAGCCCCGGAATTCAAGATGGCGTGTAAATATAGTTTTCTGCTTCTACCGTCCTAAACCATTCATCCCATTGAAAATAGACCGGTTACCAATTATATTTTGAACTAAATTTCCTTCAACAAATTTTCTATGCTTATTTTCCGTAGAATTAAGCCAAATTCGTTAATTAATTTCTATTACACGTTTTGTATGCTATACACATGACAGCACCTTATGTGAATTATAATTCCTGACTTTAAACAGCTGCAATGTTAGTTCTAATTAAGATCCATTAACATAATTTGACTTAAATATAAGATGAATATGTATATTTTCTAACAAGGGTAATTAAAACGATTTATATTAATTAGAAGCTAAGCTGCGTAAGTTTTTCTACATTTTATAGTGTCATTTTACGACTAGTTCCATCTTTAAACTACTGCAAATGGCTGTTATAATTAAGATAAATGGGTGTGACCAGGCTTATGTCAACGATGAAGATGTATCTTTTCCAACAAGGGTAATTATAATGATTTATCTTTGGGAGCAAAGCTACGGCATTTTATCTAGGTTGTGGCACTGTAACTTTGCGTCCATTTACCTCAAGTTCTATCCTTAAACTGCTGCAGTAGCCATACTAATTAAGATAAACATGTATATTTTCTAACAAGAATAATTATAATAATTTATATTAATTACAAGCCAAGCTACAACAGTTTTTCTACATTGTAACATTGTGCTTTCTGCGTCACTTTACGACAAGTTCCATCTTTAACTGATGCAGTAGTCATTATAATTAAGAAACAAATGTGATTAAGCTTAGATGAAACCTGAAGGTTTATATTTTATAACAAGGGTAATTAAAACGATTTATTGTAATTGGGAGCTTAGCTACGGCAGTTTATCTACGTGGTAGCACTGTGATTTTTGTGTTGTTTCATGACAAGTTCTATCTTTTAACTGCTGTAGTAACTGTTCTAATTAAGATAAATGAGTGTGATTTAGGCTTAGATTAAAGAGGAATATATTATATCTTCTAACAAGGGTAATTAAAACGATTTATTTTAATTAAGAGCTAAGTTGTGGCAGATTATCTATGTTGTAGCGCTGTGACTATTGCATCTTTTTAGGACACGTTCCATCTTTAAACCCCTGCAGTAGCTCTCCAAATTAAAATTAATCGGTTTAATTACCCCTGTTGGAAAAACTGCAGCAGTTTAAAGATGGAACTTGAGGTAAAATGACACGAAAATCTCAACACTGAATGTACATAAACAGCCGTAGGTTAGTTCCTAATTAAATTAATATAAATCATTATAATTCCCGTGATGGAAATATTCATCTTAATATTTCATCTAAGCCTAATCGCATCCATCTATCAGCATTAGAACGGGTAGTACATCAATTTAAAGATGGACCTTGTTGTAAAATGACGCAAAAATCACAGCACTACAATGTAGATAAACTGCCGTAGCTTAGCTCCTAATAAAAAGAATTTTTTTTAATTAACCTTGTTGGAAAATATACGTCTTCATCGTTCATCAAAGTTATTTTGTGGGTTTTTCTTTCAGTATATATGACTGAATTTTGTATTTAGTAGGTAAGGTACCACTTTCCCTATTTTAATGTGAAATATTCTAGTTTTAAGGGTAAAAGTAGGTCTTGCACTTCATTTCATCGACTCGGTAGTATTGGATATCACGCGGTGTTCGAGTGCTGATATCTAACGAAACCTCATACAAATTTTTTGAGCAATTTTGGTTTTTTACCAAAATTTTACTAAATTTTACACCCTTAAAAACTATAGAATCTTCTGAAAAACACTGTTCCACCCCCAGAATCACTAGGAACTCTTTTGATTCTTTAATCTGGTGACAAAATGAAGCTATCCTGCAAGTTTCAACCCTGGCCGAATTTATGTATTTTTCAAACCCTATTTTTCCTGTACTATTAGGCTAAGGTTACTAGTAAATTTTTTTTATCCTGCTGCCATTGTTTTTGCCACAGCTTACAAATTACTTGGTGTCATGATGAGGAGTAGATGTAGCATACGCCACACTTCGTGTTTTATTTATACTATATACACGTGTTTACTCACTACTCATCATACAATACCGTACTAGGTTGTCATAAGTTACACTGACGACAGAATGCAGCGAAGTGATTATTAATCACACAATAAATTAAAGTTGCACAAACGTTATTTAAAAATATTTAATGTTGAAACAATACATCTGGCACAGGCAACCCTTGTTGTTTTTAATTTGTTTTTAATTTAATTTTAATTGGATGTTTAACGAATGAGATATGCAAACAAACCGTGTTGCTTTGGTGATAGTGTTGTGACTCATCTTTTCTGTTGCGTCATGACGTCTTGTTTCTTTGTCCATTTGCTTTCGAAGCACATGCTGTATGGCTTTGATGGCAGTTCTGACGAGCGGTTTTCCGACTTTGAGTTTTGAACAGACAAAGCATCCTCTAATTTGAATTTGAATTTTTGTTGGAAAGCATCAAATTTGAAGTCCAGTTGAGAATTAAAGCTGGTATAAATTTCAGTGCGCATTACATCCATTTTGATATTTTCTAACAAGGCGGCAGATTTTCGCACTTCGAAAATAACTGGTGAGAACCTGCCACTGCACTTCATGCTTGTTGGCGAAATGTGGACATAAAATCAACACCTTGTCCTTTATTTCGAAGCTGCAATGACGTGCGGATTTATCAAAATAAGTCATTGACTTGTGCTCTCAGCATATTTTCTTCTGTAATTTCCCTCGTGTTTTGAAAGCGATCCAACAATTCATATACATAACCCATAACTGCGGATCACCCCCATCTTCCCAATTCCCTTCCATGGAATAATTCTCAGGATTAAACCCACTTGATTCGTTAGATAGGTACACTTTCCATTGCAAATATAGTGCAAGTGCAATGAATTTGTGTCATTGGTCCTAGTTTTCAAAACACAGTGCCTTTAAAAGGCTTTAAATTGTGCGGTGAAACAGTTATACACTGTTGCTTTGTGGCCTTGCACGTGTGATAAATGAATGGTGCGCACATCACATTTTTTTTACTATAAGGTGCTAAGTTCCGATGTAAGAACAGTTCCTACGTCGCTTTGTAAAACAGAAGGGAAGCCCCGACAAAAAATCCCCATCGTGGAATCATCCATAGTTTCTGAATTCCCCTTAAGCTTCGGATTGCCTCAACAAACTTTCTTGCAGGACGCACCAAAGTGTTAGAGGTAGTAGTTATTTTTTTTAGTTTTTGGCAAAAGCCCAACGACGTCAACAATTAAGCATTTGAATGGCTCTACGACTAGAAGCACACGTTTCACGAAAGTCCCCCCAACATATTCTGTCTAGGTTTCACAACATATTGACAAACGTCGCATGATTTTACGGCTTCCTCGATGGCCTTAAAACAACAGGGAAAATGTTATTCTAGAAAAACCTTAGTTTAGATTTTCTGCTAATTTTAATGTTGAGGGTTCCTCATATCTGACCGATTTCATCTTCACCCAGTTGTTCACTTGCCATTCAATACTCCTCGGACAATGCCAATTAATATTGAGCAATCTTTCGGTGGGGACTCTGTTATGTCCAGCCAAGTATTCGGATGTTATACAGGGTGGTACAAAATTCCTTTGCACCCCACCAAATGCCCTATGGAATTGGAATTAAGCACTTGACTCATAGGACTTTGTTTTGTCCCTAAGATGGGGGCCCCCCACTGAGCTTGCGTTGGGCGCCCTGCCTCCCTCAATCCAAAGGTATAAAATCTAACTTTTTTCTTGTGAGAAATGGACGTTTGGTTCCAATTGGAGAAATACGCGCGTGGTCCAGACAACGTGATAGCCAAAAACGGCTTGCTAATTGGATAACGGGGATGCGTTTTATTACATCTTCAATGTAGCTCCTCCCCCCCCCCCCCAACGTCCTCGTGAGCGCTTCCCTGCACGGGAAGGAAATTGTCCGATGCATCCATCAAATGTTTTACAGCACTGCGATTACACACCTGACACAAACCAAAAAGTTTGTTCCTAAAATGAGGGCACTGCATGTGCTTGTAATGGGGTGCTCTGTACCCCTCAACCTCCAGTTATAAAACTCATTTTTGTTCCTGTCAAAAATAGACGTTTGCTTTCAATTGGGGAATTATGTGCATGACCCAGCCAACCTGATCGCCCAAAACGGCATGCTAATGACATAAACAGTATGTGTTTTATTACATCTTCAATGTAGCTCCCAGGCCCTCATGAGGGCCTACCTGCTCGGCGTGGGAAATTGTTCGGTGCGGGTGCACTCACCAAAGGTTCTACACTCTACAGCACTGAGAATACACACCTGACACATAGGACGAATGTTTGTCCTTAAGATGGCGGTGGGGGCCATGCATGACCTTACATTAGGGCACCCTGCCCCCCTCAACCCTTTAGTTACCAAGTTGATTTCTGTTCCCTACCATAAACATAACTAATACCTCTGGGTTGGGCAGTTTATTCCTGACACCTCCCATAAATTAAAGAGCGCAGGCACTATCACCTATGCCTGTTCATCAATTGATGATGATTGATCACGAGGGGCGGGGAGGGGTGAAAATAGCTTATTTCTTGAGACGTATTACTTACTTGAGACGTATTGCTTGAACGTTCCCAACCCAAGAGTGTTATTTTTCTGTATAGTTTAAGGAACATAGATAAACTGTGTGTATGAGGGTTGAGGGTGGCATAGCGCCCCAATGCAAGCTCGTGCAGTGGCCCCCATCTTAGTGACAAACTTTGGTCCTCTTTGTCAGGTGTGTATTCTCAATGCTGTAGAACCTTTGATGGGTGCACCGTGTAATTTCCTGCACCGTGCATGGAGACCTCATATAGGCGTGGGGGCTACATTGAAGATGTAATAAAATGCATCCTGTTTATCCAATTAGCATGCTAGTTTCGGCTATCACTTTGTCTGGGCCATGCGCATATTTCCTGAATTGGAACCAAACGTCTATTTCTCACAGGAAAAAAAGTTAAATTTTATACCTGGGGTTGAAGTGGCTTAGGCTTAGGCGGTGCTAAATAGTATATCCGGTCCTAGGACACATTTAGGCAGCAAAAGGACACTAAGGTAGCATAAGTACACTAAGGTAGCAAAGGGCCCTCCCCGTCGACGACCTTAACCAGTCCGGCACGTGAGGAGCGGGCACTCCCATCCAGATGAATGAATTCCAGCGCGCGGGAGGCGGGAAACGGTTTTTTAGGGTCTGTTTGTGTACGTCATTGGAGGTAGGAAAAAGCACTTTCTCACCCTCCTCCAGATTGACAATAACGAAAAAAAAGTAGGAAAAAGCACTTTCCCACCCTTCTCCAGATGGATGAAATACCGCTCACGAGAAGCGGGCCCCCCCTCATCCAGATAAATGAATTTCCAGCATGCGGGAAGTGGGAAGTCCCCCTGTCCACATTGACGAAAAAAAACCCAGCAAAAAGCACTTTCCCACCCTCCTCCAGATCGAAGAAAACGAAAAAAAAAAGCCAGCAAAAAGCACTTTCCCACTGTCTTCCTGATCGACGAAAATGAAAAAAAAAGGCAGCAAATTGCACTTACCCAACCTCCTCCAGATCCCGCGTGCAGAAAGCAATTTTTTGAGGGTCTATTCATGCAATATTCCAGCGCTCGGAAGCGATTCTTTTTTAGGGAACTTGTGGCGGGGGGTGCAGCAAATGGCGCTTTCCCAACCTCTTCCAGATCCCACGCGCGGGAAGCAATTTTTGTTTTTTAGGGTCTATTTTATGCAAAATTCCCGCGCGGGAAGCAATTTTTTTTATGGTACATGTGGCAGGAGGCAGCAAATTGCGGCGCTAATTTCCCACCATCCTCCAGATCGATGAAAACGGAAAAAAAGCCAGCACAAAGCACTTTTTTTACCCTCCTCCAGATTGACTAAAACCCGCGCGCAGAAAGCGGGTTTTTTGGGGGGGTGTTTGTCTGTCCGTGCCATTTCGTATTTTGCCCTACTGTTGTTGCGCCTCATCCTAGATCATAAATCCGCTGACAACACTACTGGACTGCATGCCTCCTACGTGGCGCAACAAAACCGTTCTGTAAAATCTTTTCCACCCAAAACCAAAACTGGTGTAAGAGAAACCGCCTTGTTTCCAATAGTAAGCCTTTGAAAGTAGTGATCATTCAACCAGGGAAAGGCCACCATGGTTAACCCTATTAACCAGCCAACTTGGTGTATCTGCCGTTCTTTCATTGGTAACGTTTTCCGCGCTGCGCTCTCTGGATTTCACACCTCCAAACCCTTCCCTTGGCAAAGTTATTACTATATTTAACTCAAGGATTTATTATTTTTTTATTAATTTATTGTGCTGTATAAGCAGCCAAGTATAAGCGACGCTAGAGCCGAACACCAACAACAACATCTCATATGGATATTCTTATTTCACTTGTTAAAAAAAAAAAATTTTTCCTCCTTACGCCCTACTGTGTGCGTTTTCAGGTTTTGTGCATTGGCTGACAACGAGGTTCTATTATTTCACCGATTACTCCTCACGTCACTCCCAGGATCTCACCCTCCCTTTCCACCATACTAACTTTGCAACCTGATCCCTATTACATATTATTTTTTAATTCAAATAAATTGCACTGCGTAAGCTGCAAAGTATAAATGACGCCAGAGCCGAACAACATGAACCACATGTCTTTTGTAATTTATGTTAATGCCACACTTTACTTTGGTATTCTTGTTTCACTTATTTTAAATATTTTTTTTTCTTTGTCTGTACACTTAAACGATTTGCGTATTAGGCGAATTCAGTTAACTTCCATTCTTTACCCGTTCCTCCCCAATGAAAGAGCAAAATCTCCCCAACAAAAAGAACAACAACAATAAAAAAAATATTGTAGTCAAATAAAATAGCGTCCAAATAGGCCTGAAGCCTTGTTCATACCTACGTTTTAAGCTATAATAGTTGTACGTCGGATCATTGGTTCGATCTTTAGGTGAAAGAATATTATAGTCACGTTCAAATCGCGTTCAGAAAGTCCTATGCCTTGTTCATACTATGTTTTAAGCTATAAAGTTTAAAATCGGTTCTTGGTTTCATCTCCAGATGACGGCAAATATCCCCAACATAAGAAATGGCCATGCTGCAGTGACCGAAAGGTCCAACGGTTGTCATTAATATTTTTAATGAAGTGAAATACTTACGACGCGACCCCAACTACAGAATTTCGTTTGCTGTCAATGCTGGGGGAAACCATAGGGTTTCAACGTTTGATGTTTAACTTGGATGTTCAGTAATACATAAGAACTACTATTGCGGTGCTTGATTTTAGTTTTGTAAACACTTTAATAGTGATGTATGAGATGTTAAAATATTTTTTTGTTAACATCTTCTCAAATGAAAACGGAGATCCAATATTTTAGATATTTATGTTTTTTAAAGTAAATTCTGAAGCAAACTACTCGTGCACATGAACTGGTTTAATTTTGAACCTTACTACACTATGAATACACAGTGCACTGGTATTGTACATCACTGTGTACTAGCTAAGCCTCCAGATGAATTGTGTTACTATCAGTACAAAATTCTTGTGGATGTTGACCTGGTGTATTGATTTATGATTTCAGTGCACAGCGTCTTAGGAGTGTTAACTTTTACAGAAAAAATTAATCTAGTAAGGGCAGAAACAACCTACGGACTCGAACTTGGAAACCTCCGAGGCTGGATCAGAGATAATGTCCAGAATAGATCCCATTTCGTCTGAAGAAGGGGTAATAGAGGTTTAATGGCACGTCGACAGCTGGATCATTACTAATCGCAGTCACAGTGCAGTGGCCCGGGTTGCCACTGTTGTATACATTACAGAGATGCTAACCATACCTGATATGTAGATCTTATCGTACATCTGTACCTCCTGTAAAAACTGAAAAACCCTGAACAGGAAGACAAAATCATCACCCAATTTACACACAATGTGTCACTGAAGGCGGAAACTGCGATGAACAACATCAAGATGGTCGCAATCGACAAGAACATGATGGACCGTGAGTGGCCGGCGACACCAATGACATTCAGGAAGGTTAATCCCTTGCTGTCGATGCGCCATTAAGCCTCAATCCTCCTCTTAAAAGGAATTAATAAATTAGAATAGGTGTGCTCAATACGCAAACGCCCTAACACCACATCCTCCCGCCAACTGAAGAGTGCCCTTTAATACTGAGTGCCATGCCTGCAGAGTGCATTTAATCCCCCTCAACTTATTGCTGTCTTATTTGTCCCACAAGGATTGCCAAGCAGCGAGCAATCTCAGAAGATGTAGATCTGGAAAAGCGTCTGATGCAACAAGTCACAGATCCCTATCGAGGGTACCAGAAAGGGTCCCTTTCGTTGCCCAATCACAATTTTCTGCTAGCCAATCAAACGGGAAAGTAGAGCTTGGATTCGCTGAGTCAAGGGTTTCTGAGGGTTGTATGTCCCCAAGGTCTCCACGGCCCTCATGAAATCACTAAAGATGATAATATACATGCCTGGTAGGTAAAGGATCCATTCAACAGCCAGAACGAGTCCGAGAAGCTCTGCAAAAAACTGAATAGTCTGATGGAAGGCGATGGAAAACAATTACTCCCGCATGCACACAAGCACATGCCACGCCATAACTTCGGCCCAACCGTGAAATATCTCATACTAATAACACAGCAACTGGAACTCCTACAGGTACGTTGCTGGTGGAGTGAAACATTTTGGCAGGGATGCCAAACAGAATGTGAAAAAGGCCATTTAGGACATGCCAAGGGGCCACTGGCATCTCCTGAAGTCTCAAGATGTGAGGCACTTCAAAGGACATTTCCCAGCAGGACTGCAGGAGCCTATCGCGGGAATCATCCTTACCAACACCGTGTCTGCCTTCCAGCAAGTCTGGCCCAAAAACCATGGGCCAAGCAGAACTGGATCACATAGCACGCAACTGCACAGCATACTGAATAGCTAGCTGCTGCCGCCAAAATGCTAAATGTGGTGCTGAGGCTTCAGCATAGACTCTGACCACTGGAAATGCGCGAAATGCCCCTGTCGTCAAATGCAGGCCACTGTATTGCACAGTGTAGAGCATTCGGATAGTCCAGTTACTAGCTGAACCATAAACCATGCACGCATAATCAAGTTTGCTGCGGACAAGGGGTCGGTAGGGGCGTAACATGGCATTGCGATATGTACCCCATGAAGTGCCCTAGAGAACCTGTAAAATATTAAGTGCCCACACAGCGATGTCTTTAAGTTCGTGTAAGTATAGAAGCCAAGACAACTAGAATCGAACACCAGACCCAAGAAACGTGCCTGTTGGACCACAGGAATTTGTGCCTGTCCTAAGTGAAGGTAAGGTTCTTGGTAAGTGTTTGTTGATGGCAAAAGTGGACACACACTGTTTTGCCCGGAGAAACCAGAAACCATTAATGCCTATCCAGCTCTGGACTTTGTTAATTGACAGCTGCAGTTGCCTCTCACAGGACTGCATACGAGCTGCCCGAAAGTGAAGACCAAAGTCTTCAGGAAGCAATAACTGGGCAACATCCGCTTGCTGGACAATGGGGTTGATCCCAATGGCAAAAAGAATGATACTGAGAACACTACTTGAGGCACACCATTCTCCAAAACACACAGGTTAGAAAGAATTTTCCTGACACGAACGTGAAGTGAATGGCCCGAGAGGAAACCTGAAAGAATCAGTGGAATCATCCCTTCAAGCCATAGTTGCATAGGTTACTAAGAATCCTATAACGGTAGGTCCTGTCATAAGCCTCTCCTAGAAAAAGAAGACTTGAACCAGATGTTGACGTAGGCGAAAACCTTACCTCACATCTGATTTAAGGACAACCCGATGATCGATGGTTGACCGAAACCGTCAAAAGCCACACTGGGAGGCAGATAATAATCCATGTGATTCCAGCACCCAGACCATATTCTCACTGACCATCCATTCTATAAGTTTTCAGACGCAGCTAGTCAGAGAGATTGGGCGGTAACTGTAAGGTGAAGTCGATTTTTTCTAGTTTTCCAACTGGGATAATCACTGCCGTCTTCCATCCATCCATCAGGAATTCAACTCCCTGCCCATACACGGTTGAACATCGCCAGCAAGAACTGCTGGGAGACAAGAGGCAGATCTTTCAACAGCTGATAGTGAACATCATCAGGCCCTAGGGTGGAGTCGCTTGAGTTGGTCAAAGCTGAAACAAATTCCTGCCTGGTAAATGGTAGGTTGTACTCCTCCAGACTGTCAGAACGAAAGTTTAGAGTATGCACCTCCTCTCTGTGCTTAATCTCGAGGAAACAAGGATCACAATGGTTCTCACTTAATTAATACCCGTGCAAATGCAGACATGGGATAACCATTGATATCTGGCACAAAAGAGACCAAGTTCTTATCAAGTGCATATCAAGTTCTTCAGGCAACTACACTGAACTCTGTCATCGTGAACCACGATAACCAGAATTCTAAGTGTGTGCAGTTGCTGGTTGCTGTTATAACAGTTTGCTGCAATATTTCTGTCATACGTGAGCACAGCCAAGAACAGTTAAGAATCTAGCACTTTTAATTACTAAGCATTTATTTATTTAGTGTCTTTGTGCAGGTCTACTAAGTAAGCTAGGAGCATTTAAATAGGTATCTATTAAAGAAAAAGATCACTAGGCTGTGATTAGAAATTCTACTTTAAGACTTATTGATAGAATACTTTTCCTATTATAACTATTAAATTGTCAAAGTTTAATTGTCAAAGTTACATGCAGAAAAGGCGACAACTTACAATTTTCTATTTGAATAAGGCAAAGTTGATGATCCATAGGGTATGATTCTAGGCGAAAATCACACTTGAGATCTTCCAAACGCCTAAACACAGAATTAAAATTAATTGAAATGACATCTACAGAAATGGGTGTAATAACATTAGCCTACCTTTGTTGGAATATTAGGTACTGAACATCATTTCACTGAAAACAGGATGTGTGTAAGCTCATTCGAAAATGTGTAACTTCTCAAGCATAATTCGGAAATATTACTAAAGAAACCAACCATAGATTTCATGGAAAGTATAATTATGGATTACCTAGTACCCAATTCTGGATTTTGACATACTTCTGGAGTACGAAAATCATGGGCAATTTAAATAAATAGGGAAAAGATGTTTTATAGTTCACAAATAAAAAAGAAAATAGGCGTTGTCGATTTTTTCGAGAGGTTAAGGAAAGTTAAGAACGTTTTTTCTAGATTTCGGACAACTACAATATCGGCTCACAAATAAACACTGGTGCAATTTTTGTTCTTTCGTTTGGTCTCGTTTTGTGCTAATGAACATCAGTGTCTTATCACTCCAGTGTCCCTGAGATTCATTTAATTCAGACTCACTTTAATTAAATAAATAAAGAGTTTATTTAAATTTTTTACAAGAATGGCACACGTTTTTATTATCGGTTGGAACACGTCAGCAGTAAAGTCCGACATGAATACTTTAAAGATGAGGAGGCTACACGAAAACTTACTTCAAAGGTTGTTACAACAATTAATTTTGTATGATAACACCCAACCGTTTTCAACAGAAAAATAATAATAAATATTTGCAGCTTATGCAATATCAAACAGAGAAAACAAGACTGTATAACAGAATTAGATACCGCAAAAGTTTTAATTATTTGTTTTATGTTTTTCTTGAAAACGACTAAACACATTGTTCGATTGCTGATATTGAAATAATATTTCCAATAAGGGTTTGGCTCACATCGTTCTACTCGTGCCTTGTTCGTTAACATTAAGACGGGCACACTGTTACTTTACACCAAAATCAAAACGTGAAGGTTAAGTGGAATTTATCTCATACCTCTGATACTTATACTTTTGGTCTTGTGGGTGCACTGTTTTATCTTGCAAAATATCTTTGAAACTCAGTTTTACTATGTATGTTTTATGAAAATAAGAATTA
Source organism: Lithobius niger (assembly GCA_023313725.1). Lineage (NCBI taxonomy): Eukaryota > Metazoa > Arthropoda > Chilopoda > Lithobiomorpha > Lithobiidae > Lithobius > Lithobius niger. The sequence goes on along the minus strand of JAHWFP010224535.1, from coordinate 540 downwards.
AAAAAGAAAGGAAATATTCATATTAATGTTCTGTTCAGGTAAACACGATATTACCGAGTTATAGTTAGACGACCGGCGTGTTTTGTGATGATATTGTCATCTTACCCTGTATGTGATGCTGGCTATCGTAGATTTGGTTCTACAAAAAAAATTATTAAAGATATGTAGTTATTTAAACTTTTTTCTATGCTATTGATGGTGTGAAAGGTTGTTCCAGGTAGGTACTAGCTACCCCATGTTATGTATTAATTATTCGGCGTGTTGAGCCGTTGCTTAATACTTACAAATATTACTCACAGACCATCTATTTTAGGAACGACGCTTGAGAATGGGCCAATATATTGCTATAATTGACTCGCATCTTAGAGGACGGGTAGGGAATGCCAGGAGATGACTGTATTTTTAGAATAGTATATAATTTCTTAGAGCATTATTCAGGAATTGCCGCAACATTGGTTTAGATTCAAGATTTTGGAACTTTTGGCAATAGCTCGCCTGCATGCTGTACTAGACTATTACATAACCAGGGCCGACATGCAG
>JAHWFP010224534.1:0-38971 GCA_023313725.1 Lithobius niger | reverse complement strand
CATACTGTCTTATCTCCCCGCTCGTATTGCCAACCATATCAAATAGGAGGTTTATGACCGAGGTTGTGAATGACTGTATACAGTCGCTTAACCTCGTAATTGCCGTCTCATTAAGACGGGCATTAAGTGCACGGTCTGACATTTTTGAAGCGAATGAACTCTGAGTTGGGAGGCGCAACTTTAGTATCAGCGAGAAATTTTTATTTTTATTTTTGTTTACCACTATTGATTTACACTACAGAACGCTGTTTGTTTTTCCTTTTTTTTTTTAATTCATAACTTTCGCTGCTATCTTGATCTTCACAACTAAGCAGCTCTTGGGATGCTACTGTTTGTACGGGAGTAGAATCTTTAGCATATAACATTGACAAAAAATTTCTTCGAATGGCTTCTGTTGAAAGTAGAACGATTGTAGGCACAATTGATGAAACCATCATTCTTGAAAGACAAATCACAAACCCCCACATCCACTTTTTCTTTAAAACGTATGAAACAATAGAGTTCGACAGATTCACCTCCGATGCAATATGAGTCAATTGAGCATATCTTCGCATGATAATTGATAGGCTAGTGATCTTGTGAATATATCCTTTGTAAGTCTTGTGTTGCCATATTGTATCACAAGTCCGTAAACATGACAAGGTTTCACCTCCGTTATTTTTAAAATGCGTTCGCACGAATCAATGAACTCGATCCTACCTTCGGGTTTAATGCACTTGAAGGAGCATAAACGTTTCGAAGTCGTTTTTCAGATGAAGGAATGCCTTTCATCGAGGATAAATCGGTTTGTGTAGCGACATCCATGTCTAGTCGTGATCAGATTTAAATGACTACAAATAATTGCCACCAGCCTTATTCAGTTAGTTCTAATCTCCGTCGGAAGGGCGCTGCAGGCGTCGGTCACATTACCAGCTCTCTCAACGAATCAGAGAAATATTACTTAAAAATAATCCTCCATTTTTAGTTCCAATTCCTACCGCTCGAGGGTCGACCGGAAACGCCCTCCGCTCACGTGAGCGACTCTCGACCAATCAGAGAGCGAGCAGGCCTTACATATTACTTACAACCGGAAGCCATCTTTCTTTCTGACTCCAACCTTCAAAGGAGGTAGACGCCGCGCAAAATCTAATAAAAAAAAGTGCAAGTCACTATAAAAATGCATAGTCATACTAACACTAACCCAATACGTCATCTCATCTGTGACGTCACAGATGAGACGATAAGAATTAGTATTGTAGAAAGTAGCCGAGCTGGCGTAGATACGGGCAGACTACACTACTAGTTTTCTGCAATTACACAGATTAACTCAACCGTTCATTAGCTGAACCTATTCATCATAACACACCAGTAGTGCTAGAATTACTGGCTTAACACATGAATATAACATTTTGAAGTTTTGCTGGGTGGACAAATAATTTAAATCTTTATGCAAACTCATCAAGTTTGCGAACACGGAGCATAGAACAAAAGGCTCTAGAATAGAGGTTTTTACAGAAGAAACACTGGATCATGGATAGCTGAACGAAGGTGTGTTTAGGGCATTAAAAAAGTTGTAAATGAATTTTGGGATTTGAAAATCGCATGTGTGCCTAATTTGAATGTTAAAACCGTGCAATGAAATGCCAGTTTGTAGGAAATCCCAAAGTCCACTCGGTCCTCTTTTTTTTTCAATAATAGTTCGACACCTGAATTAGGGTTCATTCATTAATTCAATATTTCTTCTTTATTTCTCGATTAATTCATTAGTAAGCTCTTCCAAGAGTTGTTGAGGTATCATTGGGAAAAAAAAACTTTCGAACTATTGTATGGAAAAAACTGTACTTATACCACTATAAAAAAAGTACTTACTAAATTTGATAACTTAAGTAATGTCTAAAGGGACAACTGGATACCCAAGACTTAGAACAAATTATGAAATATTCAAAACACTTACCCCCTCTTCACGACACGTAACCCTACACCAAGTTTCTTGTCTTTTGCAGCTTTAGTGCCTAAAGGTCCAATTTGTATTTCCTTTTCTGTAACAATGCGGGTGTCAAACCCTTTTGCATTGTCGAATTTTAAATTTGGATACCACATCAACTCAGCAATAGCTTCAGGAATGTCAATGTCGCTAGTGATGTGTGGTGCCATCTCTTGGTATTTGAGTCTAGGATCACGCCATTCCACGTACATTACCAGATCGACGTTGAAATGCTGTAAACAAGGAAGAAAAGAGCATTTGTTTTGCATTTCGTTTAATGTGATAGATTTAATTTTATTTTTGTTATTTTCACTGATCCTTAAGTTCCCACAGAGTAACTGAGTGATAGTTGAAATAGGTTTATTTAGAATTTTATCAGACAGATTAAAAAAGGCAAAAAAAGTGAGAAATGGAGGTCAAAGCTGGGATCTAACCGTGTTCCTTCTACTGACAGCACCGAGGAAAAAGTCTACCATATTAAGCATTTCATGGTTGCTGAAGGAACAAAGTGAGCTATTCAGTTAAGCTATACAGATAATTATCACAGTAAGAGCTATTCAGGAAGCTTATAATAAATAAATAACTAGCTGTACCCCCGGGGTAACATACGCTGGTAACACACGCCAGTCTAGCCGGTTCCCGCATACCTGAGCGAAATACTGTAGTGGGCAGTAAGGAATGAAAAGGGTGTCGACTGCCCCCTGCTTCCTCCTCCGAACTCCCCTGCGGTCTGATTTTCCCTCGTGCCCCCCCACGTAACCCCTTTCCCATCCCGCACTGCCTCCCCCATCCCCGACCCGGATTGCCCTACTGAGTGGTCTGAATATCCCCATCCCTGCTCCCCCTCCATTTTAACCCGTGCTGATTTGTTTTGTTATGGAAGTAAATGTCTTTTTTCAATTGAGGATGCTCAATTGCCCGTTTCTCAGTTCTGATACCATGCGCAATAGATCCAACGATGGTCGTGCATGCATTGATTGTTACTGAACCAACTTTAAAACTCGTCACATCGGGTCTAAGCGGTAGCATTATTAAAGCAATATTTTGAATGTTACTGATTGTTACAGGGCACACCTGTTCCTCGCTCGCTCCCCCGCTTTCATTATAGTGCATAATGATAAATTTGCTTGCCCAACCTAAGCGTATTATATATATATAGATAACAAATTGTCACGATAGCAACAGGTCTAACAAGACTCTAAGATCGCTAACCACCAGCTTAAATTACAAACAGAAGACAATCACATATTAAAATGGTAGAGATTGTCCAAGGGAAGTGTGAGTAAATTATGGGCAGTTGAATCTTGACTTCCGAAAGATGAAAGCTTGAAGTGATCTAGAGCTTCTGCTTTCTAAGCACAAGGAAGAATGGATAAATCCTGCAACAATAAACATCACTAAGCATGAATAGGTAGGTGTTTCCATAGGTAGGTTCGGAGATGATAACAGTAAGCTTTACACGCAAAATTTGCATTACCCAAATAGAATGTATCGGACTATTTTTCGAATATGGTAAACGGCGACTTTTGCACATACTACACATCCTACATGGCTTTTCATTGGTGTTTTACCGAAATTCATTCCTAGCAACAGGGATTGTCCGATTTCTCGCATAATATTATTGGTGAGATGACCAAGACGTTGGTACTACCCATTACAGGATCTCAAATCTTTTAGGAGATTCTCGTGCAATTTGTGGTCAGAAGGAGCAAGAACTGATGAGTATTTTCTGGAAACTATTGTATCGTAGAAAAACTGGAAACTGTTAATGGCGAAGCAACACTGGGTGGTAAGATGACTGTAATTCTATAACGTATCTTAACAATGCAACGTTTTTCAAGGTTTCCTTCTGAGTTTATTGTACCCTTTCTATCGAGATGAGGCTTAGAAATGAGGCTCAAATGAGGCTGCAAATAAAGTTAAATTTGCACAATTTCAGACTTGCCGGTGACTTTCAAAACACTCACAAGGCCGTGTTCACCTACAGGAAATAAATTGTACAGTGATGAGCATGAATGGATGCTTTAAAACAACTAAACAAAGTACTTACAGCTAATGACGTCCTCATTCAATAAGAAAAGGTAAATGTTAGGTGAAACGTTCCATTTCTGCATGTCTACCGTGTTTATGATTCTACTTCTATTTGTATTAATAAAATACACCTCAACACCCAACCTGATTTTGTCACCAGGTTCATGAAAAAGTACTTGAGTAGTACTAATCTACACAGTGATTACCTGCAACAAGTTTGGTCAATGCATATGCTTGATTATCTTTAGCAAGAACAACATATATATGATGGAGTTTTTTTAGGGCCCATAACCCTTTTACGTTAGCCCACAAAGATGTATGGGGTAAGTCCAGGAACTGATTGTGTACACACCATCATCCATGAAGTAAACTTCTGGATTGAACAGGCAAATATTTACAAGTATCCACCAAAATGCCCTGATTGCTCAGTATAGACCCACGTCACTCTGTAAATTGCTGGTTGTCGTTCTACCAGATCCCATCAGCTTCTTGTGTACAGCATCGTAAGGTATGCACATTACATTGATACAATATTTATTAAGCACAAGTCGGATTGGTTCGTATAGCCCAGGTACGAATAGAACGGAGGCCCAGTTAGTTGGTTAAAAGTTTAGCTTTTTTGTAATTTGGTTGTTTTCCTGCACATCACGGTCTCTATGGTGCAGATGAGCAACCCTGTCCAACACACGTTGCACGAAGGTTTGGTGGAAACCTTGCATACTTAATGTATCAGCTCGAGCTCAAATTCCATATCTGCTTACGATGTACAATGTAGCATCGCTGGAATGACCTCACTAGCTTGAATCACATCCAGAACGTGCTGAATATGAGCTGAATAGAAAAAAAAAATGTTCGGTCCGTCTGGATGGGCTTGAGATAGTATACCGTAGTCAAACGTTTTAAAAAGTTGTCCTGTTTGATGGAAATGTTTAGAAATAGCAACTCGCCTTTCTCTTCATGCTCTGCTGCGAGCAGAATGAAACTGGTTCAGTGAGAACAAATCATGCTAGGAGTCCACTCACTGCCGGAGCCAGGAGCAAATATCGTCTATTATATGCCCTGACCAATTGTATATTCTGTCAACATGGACTTCAATGCCCAACTTGGCAACCTAATTCAACCAAATGTTGCACAGATAAGTGAAAATGGACGCCCCAGCTGGGACCTACAAAATTACATGCAGAAATGGATGGATATTATTTTTTTTATTGAATCATGATATCAGGATGCAATGCGTCACGTAAAAATAGCATCCACTTGACTGTTCCTACTCACGTTAATATTTAAAAAATAATTTTATTGATTTTAAGTACTTTAGTTATTACTGTTATTTTAAAGCTATTACGTACTCATCGATGTAATTTGTTTCATGTAGGTGAATGAGGTCTGAATGTGCGAGTTTGGCCGGAAATTAAATGCTCTTGTTTGTTTGTGCTTGTGGGTATTTTTGCCAGTCACAATTGAAGAGGGATGCCAAGTCTGAAATTGTGAACACATTTTCTAGGTGGAGTATTAGGTTAGGGAATTTAACGATACCACGGTTGGTTGCTATTACAATAGCATCTTTTGACGCAAGATAAGTCTTGGTGGAGATACTCTTTAGTTCCTGGATCCAATCTTCATGGATAGGCATTGGGGAATTGAGAGCGAATGGCGCATCGCCAAGTAGGTCATTAGCGCCAACCTCAGTCACAGTACAGTTGTCCGGATTGCCACCGCACCACACATTACAGAGATATTAAACAAGCCCCAAAGCTGATACGGCTGGTGGAACCACTATTCAGAGTGAAACAGCCACTCGATGCTATAAAAGGAATATAGGAATGTTGTAAAGTCAAAAATTCTAGTCTGATATACTGACTACCTAAATCTTTAGTTCGGGTAGGATGAGCTATCACCCAATTTTACGATCTCAGTCCTCCTTAACAATAGAACACGACGACATTGCAACAATGGTTTAGGACTGAGATGCAAACGGAGGAGTGATATCGGATATCACGCCTGTATATCACGCCTGCTTATGAATTAAAGAACATCATGCTTGCTCCAGATCTTAAAAAGGACATTACACCCTAAATTAAGAACAACACCGTAAAAAAAATAGTTTTGCTTAAGCAAGAAAAAATGCTAACATAATGACACTGAACTGTAAAGGTTGAGAACAATTTAAAATTACAAACGACGTCACAGTCTTAATTAAAATTTTGAACAGATTCTATTTTCCTCGTCAGTCTGAACAGTGCAAACTTTTGTTGGTAGGTAGCTCTCATCCTACCCGACTGCCATTGTCTGCTCCTACGGACTTCGGGCGGGGCAGGTCCCCCCCCTCGCCACTCCGCAAAAATCTTGACAAAGCTTAATGCTAGCCATTCTGACACAACCGTCTGCCATGGTTTTCATTATTATTTTTTATTTATTTATAAAATGTGGAGCTTTTCAACTTGAATTAAACACATTCAGTGTACGTTTATTTATGAGTATTCGAGCCCATTTGGCTCTCCGTTCTATAATTACACGTTTATTGTCTTACCGCATAACTGTTCCAGATTCCGAAAGCACCCATCATCACACAACGAACGAATACCCAGTTAGCCAACAAAGGTTCTCTGCTTTTATTTCTGTATTGTTACTTGAATTCGAAGTGCCCCATCACCGTTCATACCGTGGAAACTCAACGCCGAATAGCCCCTTCAAACATCTCCTAAAAAAAAAATTTAAGAGAAGTTGTCTTAAGGGTTTGTTCGTCGTTGAGTTTCCGCGGTGTGAACGGTGATGGGGTACTTCGGAATCGAGTTACAATCAATAAATACGAGCAAAGAACCTTCATTAAGGAAGGAATAAAGGGTTAAAGGGTTTAACGAGCGTTAACCACTCCTGGTCATCTGCCCGAAGCCCTAAAGCCCTATGTCTGCAACAGCCAGATTCCCAGGCGGTCACCCACCCAAGTATCAATCCAGCCCAATGCTGCTTAACTTCGGGGATCTGACGAGAACCGGTGTTTCCAGCACTGCAAGGCCGCAGACACTGCAGGCCGAAGGAAGGAATAGCAATGCTGCCAACAATGACATCTTTGTCGCATTGTCGACCTTTCTGACCTAAAGAATTTCAGCACGATTCATTCTTTGTTGTGCGCGTGCTGTACTATTGTTGCCGGCTGAGATCGTGATATTGGGTGATAAATAGGTTATCAGCCACTTTCCTTGGAGAGATACAACAATGGCTCGGCCCTGCGGGCCTCGACGTTGTTATATTTCACTCCTCGGAAAGGTGGCTGATAACCTATACTGATGAAGTAATTTGCCCATTTCTCCAGCATCGTCAGGTGATTCATACTTACCAAATTTTTGTGTGTGCCAGTACTGGAATATACACTGGTAGGCAGCAGCTGAGCTCCCACCTAATTTCTGTAAATGTAACGGTGCTATTCGACTGTAGTTCTCTTATAGATAATTTCTTTTTACAATAAAAATCCGTATGCATCCAACCACTGTAATGGCTGGTGAACACTCACAGGATAACCGGAAAAAGTAAATTTAGAAGCAAGTACATATTCAAGCTGTGATATCCTTTACTCCATGAATGTTTTCAAACCCAACATGTGATGATGCCATCCATTATTATTCATAAGAAGCAAGAATTCAACCCTTCAGGACTCAGTGATTATGCTTAGCTTACAATTTTTGGCAAGATATTTGTAGAAAAAAATTGGCAGTAATTACCATAGCCATCATCGATATTTCAGTGACTGATCTTGGACGTATCAGACAATGCACAAGAGTTGGTTCTGAAACAACAAAAACTAAAATGAAAAATACGGTCACACTTTGGTATAGGTTACAATTGGTGTTTCTCTAAGACTAAGACGTTTTAATGTTGTTGTGTGGAATGTACGTTTTTACTCAAAATATTCCACAGTCACAGTGCAAACAATAATAAAAAGGAAACAACAATGAAGGGAACAACAATAAACGTGTAATGTTTTCGAGAGTTTTGTGCGAAGCCATTAAGCCATGAGCACGAAATTATACGAATTAAGTGTCAATCAAATGGAATAAAATAGACCAAAAATATAAAAAAGAATAGCTTTTACGCAGACAAAACATTTTAATCGCTACTTCGTTGTCGTTGTTGCACTTTGTCTTTCTTTGTCTTTGTATTGTCTTTATGCATGAAAGTAGATAATTTGTTTAGTCTACCTGCTGAGGATGCAGTTCCACTTCCGGTTGGGGGTATATCACTTGAATAATTGTCTGGAATTAGTGTTTGCAGCCAGTCGAGGTTCTTGTTAGGCCTAAAATATTAACACTTTTTAAATTTGATTTTCAAAATGGTACGTTATTAATGATTAATTTAGATGCAGTTTAGTATTAAACTCAACCTTGCGTGCTATATTCCCACTTCTTAATTTTAAGGCCAAACCACACAGAGAAAAATAATAATGGTTACTAAGGTCTGTGGGCTTCTTCTACCATGCGTGAACAAACAGGGAACATTGGAAGACGACGTCAGTGAATTAAAAAAATTTTAATTGCACAAATTTTAATTGCTCATTTTAAAACAGATGCAAAATAATGACAAACACTTACCCTTTTGTGTCGGCAGTGCGTGAAAGAATTACCGACCTAAACGGAAAATAGCAATCTTTAAGACATGATTTTCAAGTTTTTGAACTGAAAATTGTGAACTCACTTTAATTGCTGTGGGTATTGCAATGGTAACATTGTAGGAATACAATTTTTCTCTGTTAATTCAGTCCGCATCATAAAGTTTTGTAAGCTGAATACATCGTCTGACAGGACTATTGGCTTTTGATATGTGTGGCATGACTGACGAAATATATTTATGCTGCGGTATGAGGAAATGCGGGACTTCCCCTCTCTTTATACATCTTGATCCACTGCATTTTCCTTGATCTTTAAGGTGGATGACCTCCTTTCGGCCGCTCCATCCATACTAAACATCGCATGTAATTTTTTTTTAATTTTAATGCACAGTGGGGACCTCACGGTAACGCAACGCCATACAGTTTATATCATAACACACAAACGTCTGATTTTTACTTTTATTTTTACAACGTCCGACAAAACAAAATCGCACCATTCACACCAACATAACACCAAAGTATTCCCTCACAACGGTTTTTTTTAGTATGTATACCAGTGAGAAAAAATAAGAGCGGCGTAACATTGGACCGGAGCATCATGGGAAGACAGCTGTCACACTATTTTCGGAAGGAGACGAAATTCGCTGAGGTATTGAACATGCCAAAAGTTACACCCTAACCTACAGCGATATAAGCTTCCAAACGTAACACTTTACTTTTTAACGCTACATACACAGTAGATCACGTAGACACCATGATGGTTAATTGTAATGACTTTGTCTTTAACGTCTTTGGGTCTGAACTTGATCACATAACCTGTAGTAGAAATATCAGTGAAGTGGAAGTAACCACCCTTCGTAAAAATTGAGGTTCGCTAGTGCAGGGCAGTAGGGTGGAATGAAAAAAAAATACAATTTTCGAAATTCGAAATGTCAAAGTGTGGAAAAATTACCTTTTAGCATCACTGCGACACACAACAAATTGCATCACTCTGTGGCCATGCTTGAGGTGTCAGAAAGTCCTTCAAGTTTTTTTTTACATTGTACGTCAATGGTAGAAATAGCGAAAAAGGAAAAAATGATTATTTGATTGGTTTAACATTTAATTGTAATATGTTATTTGATATTCTCAGAAACCGTGGAAACAATGCTATAATTAAAAGGAATTTTTTTTTTTAAACTATGGGTATAATCAGGAGGAAATAAAGCAAACGTATGCTTTATTGATTTTTTCCCGTATAATTTAGCAGCAAAGAAAGGCCAGAATAGCCATTTCCGCGTATTTTGGCTCATACCCTATTTATCACAATTCTGGAAATAAAATCCTTCAAATTGCAGTTACCTTTTATGTTTCTGATATTGTGAAACGAGATAATGTTACAATTACATGTTAAACCAATCAAATCATCATTTTTGCCTTTTTTCACCATTTCGCTCATTGATGAACAATAATATTATTGTTAAACTTGAAGGCCTTTGTGGCACCTCAAAATATGACCTCAGAGTGATGAAACTTTTTGTGTGTGATAGTGATGTTAAAAGACAACTTTCCGCACTAATGACATTTAAAATTTAAAAAGATTTGTTTTTTCATTCCACCCTAGCCTGCAGTCTATCCCACGCATTTCTCTGCACTAACTGCCATGCTTTGTGGGAACCTCGATTTAAACACGATAGTTTTCTTAATCTCAAAAATACCTTACATTTAATTTTAATCATGTAGTGATCAGCTTAGAAGACATGCATTTCTTTGACAAAATTTCTGGCAAAAGTCCGGCTTGCTCGACTTAAGCCCGGACATCGGATGCAAGTGCCCAGTGGTAAAGAGAAAAAGGAGAAAAAAATTTGTGGGAACCTTGATTTAAATGTGGTGGTTTGCCGACTTATGTACTGATCATCTTCGAACACGTAAATTTCTCTGCAAAATATCTTGCAAAATTTAGAGTGAATCGAAGAACAGCTGCAAAATTAAATACGTTCATAGAGACAAACACTCCAATTTGTCACACATTAGTAAAAATAACTAGAACCTTAAAACCCCCCATAGGGGAGATGATGTTTTACTAGTTCAATGACCAGATTATTACAAATAAATTGTTATTTTCGTGATGTTCTAAGCTCACTGCTCAACGCTTATCTTCATTCCTGGCTCTTTTTGTCTTTATCGACTCTTTTTGCATTGGAACACCAATTCAGTCGAACCGAACTTGCATTTATAATATTGTAAGCCGAGTATTAAATTGTAGTTTCAAACGTGGGCTTGTAATCAAAGCAATGTTTGGCCTACATTTCGATTGCTGCATGGGAATATAAAACAGAAGATAAAAAAAAAACACTCAGCACTCACTGGTGTATCTACCGTTAGCCCTAATTTCGTTTATTTTTAAATACCCGGAAAATACCACCCACTCGGCATAGTGTGACAGTTTTTAACGTTGTTCATCCTTGGTTCGACTGACAACAATAAGGGCAAAAGTTTGTAATTTTCTCGAATCCCTATCCAACGCTTGTTGATAGTACAAAAATCGTGGATGAGGAATACGGCTGTTTTAATCACAAGAGTACATTTTCTTTTCGTTGATCAGTTGGTTAGAACCATGTTTTTAACCGTCATCCATTGGCTGTAGTGTGACTGAGGTAGTCGCTTATGACCTAGTTGTTCGAGAGCCAGTAAGCCTCAATCCCCTCCACACCAGCTACAAAGGTTGTACAGATATCGTCTCTTCTGAACGAGTCTATCAGTCGACTGTTTATCAAATTCTTAAAGGTTTAAGTTCATACATGGCCGAATAGATATATCCTTACCAAAATATAAGAATTGCTGAAACTTGTTTGGATTGAAACACAGCATTTGTTTTGCCTAGTTTCATGGATTTTCTGCACAAGAGTTTTACTCTGCATTCATTTGTCATCCTGTATACCCTCGTGGAATACAGATGCTGACTACGTCACTGTTCCTTACAACTTTCAATTTCATTGCAGCTCTGATAAATTATAGATGTATCGAACGGTTGCGTCAGCAAATGTTGAATAATTTATGCTCAATTTCCTGATGCATTGTACAAGTGTATAAAATCATAAATGTGCGTAGATTTAGGAAATTGAATAAGGCGTGGTTACGAAAAAGTCAATTTAACTTAAAAAAAAAAACCGAATCAGCCAACTTCCAGCAAAGATGGATGATCGTTCATACGTTGATCGGTTTCAAGTCTTACTCCATATATCAATTTGTCAGTTCGACTGCCACGATTTAAGAAGCATTAGCGATTTTTGACTGGCTTCAGTAAAGTCAGCTTGCTAGCAACTGACTTGAAATGGGTTATTCGATTTTCACTAATGATTTTTCCTCATCCTTTCGCTAGTCAGTCAGAGTCAGCAAACCAAAGTCGGGTATCATAAGCCTTATTGCCGTCGGTGCAGCTATGAAGCTCGAAGGTAGAGGCCTCTCAGTTGAGTGGGTGACCTTTCTTTACTCTTATTTTTGCGTTACATACTGACACGCCTATCAGGCAACGGGGCTGCTGCGAGTATATATGCATTTAAGACTTCAATTATTTTGTGGTTGTTGAGGTTAAAACAAATCTGTGCATTTCTTATCCTGAAAAAGATATTGTCAAAAACAATGGAAATCAAAAAGACCCACCTCTTTGTTGAGCAGTTGCTGAGAACCATTGGCTGCACTGTGACTGAGGTTGTCGCTAATGACCTATTGTCGAAGGGTTGAGTGGTGTACGCACATGACAAGCTAACTAGTTTACTTGTTCGGCAAATAAACCTTTGCTGGATTGTAATGTACATTTTAGTATCTTACGACCTTTTGTGACTACGACTATGCTACAGAGCATCGTCAAGTGACATCATTTTGGCTACCAGATACCATGTGGAGGGCATAGCTACAAGGTGTACTAGATTAAAATGTAAGTGGGAAAACGGCACTTCTAGTCAAGACAGTGCTTTGATAGCGGATTTTTTAGGGCTTAAAAAAACGTTGTTTTCTCCAACAACAAAAATCGCGCGTTATAGGCGTAAGAAGTCCAGTCTAATAGGATTGGCTTCATTAAGACGACGTTCTTTTCGCCCTCCAGTGTTCCTTGTAGCTAACCCTGTTACTGGCTCCACCATAGAGTTATACACAATAATACTACGTCATGTCACTGCCCTATTGCTTTCGTCGCACTGGCAACGTCTGTGCTGCTGCCTACATGAGACATGCTTCAAGGCGTCAGAAAATCCGGTTGTTCAAGGATACTCTCTCTACCGTCTGGATGCAGAGCCTGCGCCTGCGTGCATGGTGGAGCTGCTGTGCTAGGTTAAACACTCTCGGCGACATGCCAGTATGCCTGTGCGCACTAGATTTCAGGCAGTAGTATTTCGAGTTTCTTGCCAATTGAATATTATGGCCTGTTCGCTTTATTTGCCACCGGTTGAGGTCTTTAGGGTTAGTGACGTGGAACACCTGGTTCGCCAGCTTCCTGTCCCTCTCCGTTTGCTGGACGGCATTAACAGCCACCACATCCAATGGGAGAGACTTAATACTGCCAACAAAGGGAGAATCCTTGAGGAAGGATTGGATGCAGATGGGACCCATTTTTATCTTGAAAGATGGAGCCGTGACATGTTGTAACCTGGCTACAGGCAATTGGTCGGCTGTTGACTTAGCCGTTTGCTCGCTAGCCATCCCAGTTCACTTTATTTAGGTAGTCACTGCAGATCTCCATGGGAGCGATCACCTCCTCATTGTGTTGTCGACAATGCAAGGGGGGTCTGTGGCCTCCAGGCCTGCCCAATGAGTTTAAGCACTCATTGGTCAGCTTTTGCTGAGGCTGCTGTCATTCAGTATGCGGTGGAGTTTTTTAATGATGTGGATGAACTTGCAACTCATTCCACTGATTAAATACAGATTAGTATTAAAAAACGCTTAAGCATATAAAATACGGATGTAAACCTTAAACAAAAACTTAAAGCCCTAAAGAAAGGATATTACAAAAAAACGTGTAAGCCATCAGCGTAGCACTAAAACGTGTAAAAGAATATCCAGCGACCCAAAAAACAAGCTGGAGCTTTTTGTACACGTATTAGTGCGATACTAATGTTTTACATGTCTTTTTGTAATATTTTTTCCTTTAGGGCTTTAAGGTTTTTTAAGGATGACATCCGTATTTTATACGCTTAAGCATTTTTTATTACTAATATCCACTATTTTTTTATTTCAGCAAGAATAACTCAGAAAAGAATACTGTAATCACCTTAAAATAACTGTTATAAAACACCCTTTTTAATACTCAATTTTAAGCTATAAAAAAATGAATATCGGTTTTTTAGTTCGATCTCTAGGTTAAAGCAAAATTTCCGTAACAAGAAGAACAACAATAATTGTAGTCACATTACAATAGCGTTCAAAAGCCTTACATTGCCTTCTTCATACTTATGTTTTAAGCTGTAAAACTTGATCATTGGTTCATTGGTTCGATCTCCAGGTCTAGTACAGCTGTTACGGGTCAGAATTTGGGCTATCATGAACATCTAGACAAAATCCATAAAAATTGGTACACAAGTCAATTCTTAGCTGATAAATAGAGCTAGCGATGGAATCCCTCGATATCCCCCCTAAGGTCCCTTCCTGTCCCCCACCACACTCACGGAAGTTATTGATCAAAAAATTCTTGCTTATCGCGCTAAAACATGAATTGGTACATAACTCATTCTTAGCATTAAAAATGGAACTAGAATTTGTTGATCATCAGCCTCATGGAGAGGATACAAGGAAGCACGGCGGGGCGGGGGGCGTATCTCATGGTGTTCCGTGTGTAGTTCGATTTTTACTGCAACAATGCATTGTTTTAGTACGTTCAGCAAGAATTTGTTGATCATTGATGCTTCATGGGGGTGCACAGGAGAGGGAGGGGGAGGCTGTGGTGGTCTTGCGTGGTTATCCATGGCTGGTTCAATTTCTACTGCTAGGAATGACTGGTGTACCACAATGCATGCTTCCAGTACGATCAACAAGAATTTTTCGGGTATCGACCTCATGGAGAAGGAATGGGAGGAAGCGCTGAGAGGCCTTGGAGGATTTCACGGGAGTTCTAGTATAGCTAGTTTCATTTGTGCTGCTAACAATGATGTGTGTAACCAAATTTCATATTTTTAGCTCGATCTGCAATAATTTGTTGGTCAAGCCACAGGGAGGGGAGGGAACCTTGGGGATATATCATGGGGGTTTCACTTGATCTGCGATAATATGTTGATCAAGCATCTGGGACGGGGCATAGTGAAGCGCTTGGGGGGCCCTTTGACGAATTTTTTGGGGGGTGTGTGGTGCCATGGTTGGTTTGATTTGTAATTCTAAAAATGGCTTGTGTGCCAAATTTCAGGCTTTTAGCTCGATCAGCAAGAATTCGTTGGTCTAACCTCAATGTGGGAGGGGGGCAAAGTGGAGTGCTTGGGTCCCTTTGGGGGTATTTCATGAGGGTTCCATAGCTTGTTCGATTTATACTGCTAAGAATGACTTGCGTACCAAACTTCAACATTTTATCTCGATTTGTAAAAGTTTGTTGGTTATACCTAAGTGAAGGGGCACCGAGGGGCACTGGGGCCCTTTGGGGTGATTTCATATGGATTGTATGGCTTGTTCGATTTGTACTGCTTAGAATGACTTGTGTACCAAATTTCAAGCTTTTAGCTCGATTTGCAAGATTTTTTTGATCAAGCCTCAGGGAGTAGGCACAGTTGGGCACTGGGGTCCCTTGAGGAACATGGGGGTTCCATGGCTGGTTTCATACATGCTGCTAAGAATAACTTTTGTACCAAATTTTACGTTATTAGCTTGATCTGCTAGAATTTATTTCCCAAACCTCAGGCAGGGGGCACAGGGTTGTTGGGGGGGGGGGGACACTGCCAGCCTTGGGGATATTTCAATGGGGATCCATGGCTGGTTCGATATGTACTGCTAAGAAAGACTTGTAACCCAAATTTCATGCTTTTAGCAGGATTTACAAAACTTTGTGTACTCCATTTAATGATTTCTGCCCTGTATTCGTCAATAATAAATGCTCTGCTGACGAGAATACTGTAGTCACATGAAAATCGCGTTCAAAAGGCCCTGGTCGATGCTAATACCTACATTATAAGCTATAGAAATTGAAAATCGGTTCATTGGTTCGATCTCAAGGTGATATCACAGTTTCTAGTCCATTTGGCTTTCCATCACAAGTATATTGTAGTTACATTAATAGCATGCGGAAGGCCCTAGGCCTTGTCCATACCTACGTTTTAAGCTATAGAACTTAAAAATCTGTTCAGTGTTTCGATCTCCAAGTGAGGGCAAAGAGTCCCAACAGCAATAAGAACATCAACAACCACAAGAAATGGCCGTACTGTGGACACCGAACGGTTGTTGTCATTAAAATTTGCAATGCAGTGAAATAGTTACCACACTACCCCAAACACCGAATTTCGTTGCTCTATGTAAATTCTGGGTGAAACTACAGGTACAGGAGTTCAAATTTTGACGTTTAAAATGGAAGTTCATGCGGTCCTTGATGCGACATATTTACGTTGCCTTTTGGGACTCATATGTTGGACTGCCTGAGAGGATAATTAGTATCTGCATCTCAGTGTGGCTTTGGATGTTTTCGGTCAACCATCGATCATCTGGTTGCCTTTGAATCAGATTATGAGGAAGGCTTTTCGCCAGTGTCAACATCTGGTTCAAGTCCTCTTTGACTTGGAGTAGGCTTATGACACGACATGGCGTTACGGGATTCTTTGTACTCTGTGCAAGTATGGCTTGAGGGGACGGATGGTGCTGTTCCTTTCAGCTTTCCTCTCGGGCCACTTGTTCATGTCGTGACAATTCTTTCCTGCGTGTGTTTTGTAGAATGGTGTGCTTCAAGGAAGTGTTCTCGATGTCATCCTTTTTGCCATTGGTATCAATCCCATTGCCCAGCAAGCCGCTGTTTCCCAGTCATTGTTAGTTGATGACTTTGGCCTTCACTTTTGGGCTGCTCGTACGCAGACCTGAGAGTGGCAGCTGCAGCTGGATTTAACAAGGTTCAGAGCTGGGTAGTCAGTAACGTCTTCCGGTTTTCTCTGGACAAAGCAGCGTGTGTGTTCACTTTTGCTGTCAACAAATACTGAACCCAGATCACTGCCTACACTTGGGTAGCCCCACATTCCTGTGGGTCCTATGGCACGTTTCGTGGGTCTAGTCTTTGATTCTAGGTTATCTTGGTTTCCACACCTGCACTGAATTAAAGAGAAGAGATTCAGGGCCCTGAACATCCTCCATGTTTTGTCGGGCATTTCGTGGGGTGTGGATTTCATTTTCATGTTGCACCTCTAATGAGCTCTTATTCGTACCTCCAGATAGTGGACCTTGTGTACCATGCTGGCCTGCGTTTGGTGAATTCGGCGTTTCGGACATCTCCAGTGACCAGCCTCTGTACTGAGCCTCGGAGCCTCCTTTGGCAATTTGCCGGCAGCTGCTTGTCATTCGGCATGGTGTACGGCTGTATGTAGTGCAATCCAGTCCTGCTTGGTCCATGGTTTTTGGACAAAACTCCGGGATGGCAGGCATGGGGTGGGTAAAAGCCATTTCCGTGACAGGCTTAAGCAATCTTATCGGGAGATGGCTTTTCAAAGCCCCACGTCTTGAAGTTTGGGGATATGCCAGCCACCCCTTGGTGTGTACCAAGGGGGCATTTTCACATTTCATCTGGCAGTCCTCCCATAAAGCTCCACTTCACCCGCGAGGTGCTTGCAGGAGTTCTGACGGCTGTGTGATCAATACATTGGATATTGGTGCCTATTCACTGGTGGGTCGAAGTCAGAAGTTGGCGTGGCGTGTGATTGTGTGCATGAGGGGAATGACTGTTTGATATCGCTATCCATAAGGCTATTCTGCCTTTTTGGTAGAGCTTATCGCACTTGATCTGTCTGTTGAATGGATCCTTCACCTTCCGGACATGCATCTTATCTTCTTCAGTGATTGCATGAGTGCCTGGAGTCCTTAGCATCATACAACCCATGGAACCCCTTGACACAGTGAGTCCAAACCCTGCTTTCCCACTTGCGTGGTTAGCATAAAACTGATTTTCTGCTTAATCCAGGGCCATGTCGGGGTAGCTGGGAATGAACACGCTGATGCTGCCGCTAAAGGGACTTTTTCTGTTTCCTCGATATGCAAATGTGTCTTGTTTCATCGGATGCCTTTCCAGCTCTATGTCTGAGAGTACTCGCTGCTGAGCAATCCTTGTGGGGCAAACAAGATTGCAATAAGTTGCGAGCAATTAAAGGCTGTTCAGGATTGGCACTCGGCTTGTTGGTGTTTGCCCGTTTTCGTATTGGTCACACCAACCCCTCACATGGCTTCCTTTTGAGGTGGGGTTATCCCTCGTGAATATCACTGGTGTCGACAGCCACTTGCTTGTTGGCTGTCACTGTTTTGATGGTGTTGATCTCCATTTCCATCTTCTACAAAACATACTTCATCAATTGGGCGATAAGTCTAGCCTCCTATCCGGGATTTTTAATGTTTTGCAGGAAATGTGAATGCATGATGAAACATAGATTTTCGGGTTTGTTTAACATCTCTGTAATGTGTTGCACATTGGCAACCCAAACCACTGCAATGTGACTGAGGTTGGCGCTAATGACCAGGCTGTTCCCAAGTCGCAAGACCTTGCTACGAACCTCTTTATTTTCCCGCATTGAGGCCTGCCAGCGGCGTATAACTAAGCTCTGTAGACCTCTACGTAACCTACCTTCCCAGAATTACCTTCTCCACCTCACCTCGGCTGTTTCTCGGCTGAGCCGTGGACACATCATACTTACTTTCCTTATTTTTAAACATTCTCATCGACGTCATACCTGCCAATTTTTTTCCGTCACGCTCTTTCCAACACTAGGGGTCACAACCTGAGGCACCTTTGCAACCATTCAAAGCTAAAGATCAGGCGTTGCTTTTTTTCTGAAAGAGTTGTGCCCCTTTGGAATTTTCTGTCATCTTACGTCGTGGCTGCCACCAGTCTGAACCCTTTCAAAGCACGTCTGGGCAATGGTTCTTAATGTGAACCCTCTGGTTTTTCGCTTTTTGTGTACCCTTTTTTTTTTAGGGAGGGGGGGGGTTGTGCGCCATCGTTTTAACCTTGGCTCGGCACCATCTACAATATTCTATTCGATTGTATTCTAATGATTTGGTTAGATGCCTACGCTTTTTTTTAGCTATACTATTTATTGCATGTTTTCTTCTGATTTCAGTCACCGTATGTTATTCTGCATAGTAGAGTTAACGTATAGTTTTATTTACTACCTTGATGCTTTGAAAAAGAAAGATTTATAGACAATCGAAGTACACTATTTATGACCCGCTTAATTGTTGCTTGTTCATTGGTAGTTAATTAATTAAGTGTCAATTGTTAAACGTATTAGCTATTCATTTTGTGTAGGACGAACTGGTAATTACCTTTCCTCCTGTTCCAATAACAAAAATTGGATGGATTCAAAGCCTACTTTATCAGTTTTCTTCACAAGGTCAGTATATTATTCGTAATATCCTTGTACTAATACATTCTACCAAATTTAACCATTGTAGGTCGGATTAAAAACGCGCGTTGCAACCCCATTGTTGCAATTGTCACCCTCAATAAATTCTATGTAATCCCCACTACGCGGACAGACACGAGGACAGACATGCAATGGGCAAAAATGTTGGGTTAAAATGAGCCCCAATGATATAAGCAAAATCTCGTTCGTTTTGCATAGATCGTCAAATTGGCTAAAGACAATGAAAACACGAAATATTTTCTTCTTGATTTTAGTACAATCCATTTCTGAATACGGGGTTTCTTGCCCATCACATGTTTACCAAAAGCTAACATACAGCTTTTAAATCAATGAACATTTTGGCTAATGGCAATAGAAAGTCAATAAATGGGTATTTCGGTTGCTAACCATTTGCACGCATGAAAGTGAGAGCGAGAAAAAATAACGGATATCCGTCTCATTGCCCATTAGACTTAGAAAAGAAACCATGGAAATTAAGTCAATACCAATTTGCATTGGACGAAAGGGGCAAGTCCACAGTCCCGTCATGAGAGGTTCATAAGGAATATTAAGAACTTTTTCCTTTGGAAGCCTTCACTGACAAACTGCAGATGTACCATTTAAACAGGCTTCACTAAATGCGCATTGGAATCAAGAACATTTAAATCGCATAATACAGGAGCTCAGTATGCAGAATAAGTTCACTAAAGGCCAATAGAGGAAATTGGATGAATGTGCATAAAGTCATGAAGAGAAGTAAAATGTCGACCGTTCCCACTTCCACACTGGTCTTATTTGGTGGCTTCATTACACTAATTACGTTTTGGTAAGCTTTGATATAATTTACAACGCGCTTAATTGCACAGTAGCAACCAGAAACTTGTTTTAAGAATGAGAACGCCATTACTTTACCAAACTTCAGGTTTATGACAGATATTCTCCTTCGAACTAACGTTAGACGGGTTTTATAATTCAGAATTTAGTATATGGGTTAATGTTAAAACATTTTGAATGCCACCATAGTCGAACTCTTAATTCATTCATAATCCTGGTGGCCTACTAGTATTTCCTTTTTTCCATCTCCCCCGACCCCGAGTACAATTACGACTTTTACATCCTTTTTAAAAAAATTGTGATGTCGAAGGCACAAAATTGATACAAATGAGAATTCAGAGAATTCAGAGAATACAATTTAGAATCTAAACCTAATCAGAAAGAATTGTAGTGAAACTCAATGCGAAGAGATTCATTTTTTCCTTTTTGTCGTTTATTTGTCTGTATCAGAACCGGGATGGGTGGGAGTGATAGTGGCACTTCCGATTATCTGCAGAAGCCAATGTGCAGCTTCCCTTCTATGTCATCACTTACTGTCTGCATCTGCAGACCGTAACTCACGTGATGTTACAACAAATTAAAAAAAAAAAAAACATACACGTGACTTTAATCATTTCCTTTCAAGAATGGACAAAGAAATTTTTTCCCAAAAATGGAAAATCTGTTTGGTAATATAATCTAGATTTGCAACAAAATAAAAAAAAACACTAAAATTCCCATTGGAACTGATTTCTGATCACGGGAAATCCCTATACGCCTAAGTTGGACTTATTTACCCATATTTTCCCTAAACCACTGCCCACCTTTCCACTAAATCTTAAAAAAGGGAAACCATTTTTGGCCTATAACCATGATAATTTGCCTTTAACATACCAAGTAACAGTTAATGACGGAAAAAATACACTTTCTGAAAAATTGAAGAAATTACCCTGTGTGAATATTAATACGAATTAAAATTTTTAGGAGAACGGGAAAAAGAAACTCTCTGTTACACTATATGTGTAACTGTACACATTTAAGCACCAACTAGCATCTATCATTGAAAATTATACTTTTTGACAAAATATCCTAAATTAACCAAATATGAATGGCAATTGATTTTTAAGAAAAATCAACTAAGTCACTTAGACCATCGTGCACATACCTTCCAGCAGAGTTTGCCTGGAGAGAACCGAAACAAGAAAAAACGTAAGCAAATAATACCTTGCACTTGTAGTAATTGAGGCTGACTCTCTGACAGTGAAATGGAAATTCCAATTAGATACCTCCCTGTTCTAAAGATGAATTAACAGGCTAGCCAATTCAGGAACGATTCAGCTAAACTTTCATAACATACTGCAAAGAAAGTGAAGCCAAAATGAACGACGAACTCAACTTGTAATAAAAAAAAAATTTTTAAAACATCAAAAGTAATAATATCGTATTTACAGGATCGATTACATGAGAGCAAAGAAATACGCGACAACCAAACAATGATAGCCCCCCTCCCCACAGTAATTATTAAGCATGACAGGAAAAAATGAAAGTTCCAATAGGTAGCCCATTTTATTGTGTGTTTAAACTCACAAGCTCAATATTCAGTGTTCGCTCCATTGGCGTCACGAACAGATTGAAGCCGAGCAGGATAGGAAGGCAAAGTTACTCAAAAAGACCCGTATTGAACTCCATTTTCTGAATTTGTGTGAAAATTTTGGATCCATCTTGACGGACAATGTTGAAAAAGGATGTTTCCTGAACCTCTACCAACTCGATTTAGTCGTACGAAGACGGAGAAGCACATCGATGCTGTGCTTCGGTTAATGGGAGTTCAACGCAGATGTGGAGTGCGCTGCAATGTAGCATCTTCCAGAGGAAGCCTCCCGTGTTTTGTTTTTTAATAACTCCACTCACAGGGTGCGCATGAACTTGTGGTTAAGCTTAAAATGTGCGTGGGGACGAGCCCTACCCTGACACCAAGTTTCATGATGCCGACACTGATGGTTTTGGAGTTATTACAAAATAACCGCACGACCGTAACCAACACGGATTTTTTTTAGCCACGTTTGCCTTCCTATCCTGCTCGTCTTCAAGCTATTCGTGACGCCAATGGAGTGAACATTAGATATTGAGCTTGTGAGTTTAAATCCACAATAAAATGGGATACCTACTGGTACTTTCATTTTATTCCAATCATGTTTAGTTTACTCTGGGGAGGGCGCGCCCCGCGCGCTATCATTGTTTGGCACCTTGTAAACAAACGAGTCTACAACAGCTCAACAATATCATCTTCAACCCTTTTATCTTAAACTGTCTGTAAGGGAAAGAGACGTCATCCTGTATCATCCAGCAAGCGTTTCACATCTCGCATGCTCAAAGACAGCTTATACTGCAAATATTACATATCACTTGTTTAAAATTCCTTGTTGCAAGCTGTTTAAATGAAAATTATTTATGATCGACCAGACATCTCAAGTAACGATTTGGAGTCACAAAATTCTGTGATACGAATCATTAACCTTTTCCTAGAGGGAGGTCATTTAAATGCTTAGAAACTTAAATAAAAGATGAGGGTTATGAGACGACTCCATAAAGTTTGCGTTCAATACACCAAAACAGGAACACTGTATTTCTGGCCGTCATCAGTCATAAAAAATTCACTGTAACAAACACACAAAAAGTAGACAAATTCCATTCAACTTCCAGAATACCATAGAATGTCAATGGCTTAAAAGTATTACAAGAATATTAATGTGGTTTTAAAAAACAAAGATAGGTTACCAGAGTTAAAAAGAGAGCATTTGGCTTCTCTCTTTTTTTCTTTGGTGAGCTAGTTTTGTTTTTTTAAAACCACCTTGCTATTACGACCTTTTAATACTTTTTAAGTCATTGACATTTGATGATTATCTTGAGGTTGCATGGAATTTGTACATGTTTCTTGTTTGTTTGTTACAGTATGTGTTTTATGCCTGATGACAGCCTCCATGTTTGGGCAGAAATATAGCACACTTGTTTTTTGTGCACTGAATGCAAACTTTATGGAGTCGAACCATAATTCTCATCTTTTATTCACGTTTCCCTACTTTCATGCATTCTTGCATTCTTGCAATTTTGAATTCTTGTAAAATTATATACAATTTGGACTTGAGTCCGATGGCGGAGCTTAGGATTTCGGAACACAGTTCGTCTTTCACTTTTACACCTGTATTCTTGTTAACTAAGCCATACAGTTGGTGACAGATATTAATTGCTAGTGTCATATACGTGGATGTTAGCCGGCATATCACTGTTAAGTAGGGAGTAACAATATGATAGTGCAAGGAATCTTTATTAGATAAGAGCCCCTCAGCCTTCCGTCCGTACTTACCTTTAAAAGACATTCATACACGTATAGCAAACAGCAAAAAAAAATTGAAACCAAAATGAATGGCAAACACAACTTGTAACGCTGGGATATTTAATACATCTAAAGCACCAATATCGTATTTACAGTGTCGATGACACGAGCGCAAAGAAATACATGACAAAATAAACAGACAAACAGCCTACAACAGTTCAACAGTACCGTATTCAACCTCTTTCATTTCGATTTTGTACGCATTAGTTTGAACATGGTCAAATCAAGGAGCCAAAATGTCAAAAAATTCGACCATGCAGGTTTACACATAACTTTGAGAAATTGACTCTAATCTTCAGTCTGATATTAGTGTGTTTCCTTAGGTTTTAAATTGATTTACCGTAAATAATGTAGTTTAGTGCCTTGTAAGTATTATAATGAAATTTGGGCTAGCTGTCACATGCTTTTTTTTGTGTTGCAATGTACGTATGGCTTTAACCACGGATTTTCTGTACTCTTGGAAGTAGTAAACCTTGTTGCATGTAATAACGAAGGTTTCTTTGACAACAAACATATCTTTCCCATTTGATGAGGTGAAGGAACTACCTGTGAGAATCAACATGGTTGATATGCAGAGAAGACAACTTCTGGTTAAAGAGTGAGCGCAATGAAAATGTTCTCAGGAGCTAAAGAAAAATCGCTATGGTTGTCATGAAGATACTGAGGTATTTCAAGTTGACCACTATCACATAACTAATATCAAGAATTTATAGGGTTTACGCCTAATCGGAGTTCGGGTTTAACCCTATAAATTCTTGCTAACATTAATGTCTGGGGCTGATGACCTTAAAGTAGGCAATAAAGTAACCAATACTTCAGTAGTCTACCAATGCAAATAGCATGTGACATAGGATTACGCAAACAGAACCCATACAGATTCTTAACATATAAATAAATAAAGTAGCTAGTTCCTTTGATAGGGTCAAAGTCGACCAACAAAGGGTTATTTGCCATTGTATATGTTTAGGTATAAGAGAGACTCCTCCTTTAACTGTACTTTCATACATCAAGTACAATATTGGGCCCGTCAACAACTACTGTCTCGCCTGTCATTCCTAATGTGGTGTTCCAAGACAAACTAGGAAAAGGGGTAAAAATGAGCTGGCTCCATTCTTTACTGTAATAAACAAAGTTTACAAAAATGCTCGCACCCATCAGCTAACCAGCAGGCGTCTTCTATTACGTATAAATTGTGGTAATCCCCTAAAGAAGTACAGCCTGATTCTTCCCACATCATTAATGCATAAGCATAATCTTCGTCAGTGATATTTTTATCAGTTCATTAAGAATAAAAGACATCTTTCGCTGGTATTGAGATCTCTTCAAGCCACTTGAAACTGTTCATGTACACTTAAGGATGTTTACGCTTTTACAAGTGAGAAAGTGAAACATTCTACGGAATACCTCTTTCAGTAAAGGGGAGCAATTGGTCGAATCGACCTACGTGTTTGTAGACAACGACAAACACTGATACGAATCAAGACGCTGAAACATATACCCGATTCTTAAAGAAATAAAATGCTTGGTACTTTGAGCCAAAACATATATTTTCTCGTTAACAAAATATGTTGATCTTAATGTCACCTTATCATAGGATTTGAAATTATGCGTGAAAATATGTGGTACTTTTTTATACCTGAACAAAAAAAGGCTGTGAGCTGACCCCTATAAAACCCCGTGATACGAAAGTGGTCTCTAACTTTATGATCGAGAGGAGTGAAGTTTTTATCATGTATATGATATCGTAGAAGCTTGATAACGGTAATAACGGCGTAATCCACAAAAACTTTAGGCACTGGTTGAGATATATTCTTTGGTGAGAATATATGCTGTGACTGGTTGCTTGAAATATTAAATCGGAAATGCAGGAGGTTGTATCGGAAGAAGATGGATATGTCCACCCTCCCTACAATTAGAATTTTTTTAAATCTTAATTACGGAAGGCATAGGAACAGTTGGCTGTCAAATTTCATGTTAAATCGAACTACAGTTATATACTGGCTAGCAACTATTCTTTCAGGAAAAAAAACTGGAAGAAAATTATAATTCAAACAATTTGCCTAAATGGATTCGGAGTTCCTAAAGAATTTTACACGCAGAAGACACGCAGAAGCAATGTATATGAAGTGCACGTTCACAATGTACTATCATTGTATAGTGTACTCATATTATGTATATTATTTAAAAAAAAACATTAATTACCATACGTTTGGTATAGGAAGAATTGGTCGTGTAGTGTTCTTAAAAAAAACTAACATACGTTACCGCCCATGCATTAGAATGTCTCCTTATGTAAATCTTTTACTTGTACATTAAGACCGGATTCATTTCCCAAAATTATAATTTAAAACATAGAATTCATCGTGTCTGATTAAATTTATGTTGAGAGTTAAAATTTCAGAACCCCCTTACCAATTTTTATTGATTTACGAATACCAATCCATCACTTTCGCATTAGCAGATATGTGCAGACCTATTTCCATCCTACCTAATACATTATCAACGTGTACTTCTCATGAATTGGACATACAGTGCATCCTGTGCATCTACTGAGTGTAAAATTCGTTAGGAACTCCGAATCCATTTACGCAAATTTTCTTAATTATAATTTTCTCCTGGCTTTTTTTCCCCGAAAGAATAAATGGCAGCCAGTTCATAACTGCAGTTCGATTTAACAGGAAATTTGACTTTCAACTGTTCCTGTGTCTTCCATAATTAAGATTTCAAAAAGCCTAACATAGGTCTGCATCCATCTAGGTGTGCAGCGTGCCACCAAGCAGAAGTAAAAAACAAAACGCCCAACGCACACCCCAAACATTGTGAGGGGACCCCCTGATGATCCCGAACAATGTGAACAGGTGCAAGCACAGTGGTCAGTGATGTCGGCTACCAGTAAGGTGAATGCCAGATCGAATCCCACAACTGACTATGGTGCACAAGTGATTAAAAAAATATATTTAAAAAGTCGTCCGATGATATAAAAAGGACACATGGCACAGAGTGCTGTGCTCCGTGTAATGTGGCCAATCATCAGAACATTTAATTACGGACTGTTCCATTTCAGATATGACATGAATTGGACAATGGGTTCGAAAGTAATCTTGCGGACAGACAGACAACAGATAAACACAAACAAGGAGTGGATACGAGTAGTTCGTTTACCCTGCTTTGTCCTGCACGTCAATACAATGATATGCCTAGCGGTTTCAAAAACTTAAATAAAAATTATTCTTTTCCCTTTTGCGAAGTTAGATGGTTTGCGACGGATGAGGTAGGTCCCAAGTTTTCATTGGGCTGTACTTTTTAGGAAGAATTCATACTTAAACATATTGATTTACAATGAAATATGAGGTAGATGCAAAAGCTATGGATGTTGGTTAACTTGAATTGATGTGATACAGACGTTAGTAAATACCAGTATTTTTTTCGATAGAAGACGAAATATCAAGGTTTTAATAATGTTTTTATTTCTAGCTTAGCAGAAAATTCAAAGGAGGTAAACGAAAAAGGGTAAGCATTTACCATTAGCTTCTGTTGATATTGCTAAATATTTGGTCCAGCTTAAATACTTATTCAAGGATCAGCGCAATTTCGTTTGAATAAGCAACTTGCTCAAAAAATAGGGCACTTAAAATTGAAGGAAGGAAAGTCAGAAAGTGGTGAGCACGTCATTACGTTGGTTATTTCCACCCACGTCTGACAAATATGACCTTACTTTGGCCAATACAACAGTACACACCTGAAAAGCTAGATACGTATAACCAGTAGAACCAGTAGAAAAGCATAGCAAGGGGAGCGAAGGGGTTGACAGCACAAAATAAGCAGTTGTTGCTAATGAGCCACAGAAATAAAGACAGGAGATGTAGCTAAAAAGCCCCACATGTTACTTCACACGTTGAATGAAAAACTTGAGCATTGGTACGGGTTACAATTTGTAGCAATTCAGGTTTTTCATTTAACCTCTAATTTAATAGTTGGTAGGATTAGCCTGACAACTAATGTTGCAACTTGGTGGTAGCCATTTTTATTCTGATATCACTACTTTGATTGGCCCGAATCTTGGCGGGTTCTTTCACCCTCTTGCGTTTTGGTTCAGATTTATTTAACTAAATACAATTTAAACTTTAACAGTGCAGGAGAACAGAATGCAATGAAAAATAGACAACAGACCATGGTAGAGTACTAACGTCTTTCAAGAATTTAAATAACCTTCACAAGACTGCCTTGAGTGCATGTGAACAATGAAAAAAGCTAAAAGATAGGGCCTGGCAGCTTAAATTAAGACTGGATTCGGTTACGTAGTAGTAAAAATAACGTCTGTGTTGTCTGTGGTTCGTTCCCTGTCTTCTTGCATAAATAAATAATAAATCAAAAATCATTAATCGTTTTTAATGTCAGTATCCAGAATATTGTCAAAGTGCGGCATAGTTTTCTGCTAAACGAATTTGATATGAAGCACTTTTAACCTTGAATCAACAAAAGAAATACCTATAATCTTACTAATCAATCAATATCTATTTTTTACACAAAACAGCGAAATTATACGCTCAGGCTATATAATAAAAATGTACGCATTAAGTACAGGTAATCTGAATAATAGTTCGACGTGACCATTGGAATACATCGCAAGTATTGACAAAGGAAATCTACAGTAATTTCTTGAAAAATGTGTAAATTGTGTAAAAAGTTACGTGTAAAACAGGATGAAATTTTGTAGAAGTTTTCTGAAAATTTGATAAAACTGCGCGATGTTCGTCCTAATATGTCTAAATATTGTACCGTTTGCGTTGCATTGATTTAGACATAAATTCACTGCCTTGAAGGAGGAAGGCTACAGCAATATTGTAGCTGAATTTTATCCGAAAATAGGAACTGAAGTTGGGCAAAGTGGAAAATGAACTTAAAACTATCCAAAAAAAAAAGGAAACTTAAGAAGTATGGTTAGCTACGCTACAAAAATGTGCAACAACTTTAAAGTATTCTCCCCATCATTTACGTTATGTTTACTTAAAATAGTCAAACGTCATGTGTATCATTCAGGAGGTGAAGATTTTTTAATTTTGATGCGTGACGTGAATATGACATGTCATGCACAAATGAACTAAGAAAAAAGCATTTGATTCAGTAGAATGAATTCGTACGGACATTGCAGGGAGAGCGACTTTCCAACCGAAAAGGGTATGCACGGCTATGAATTTCAGCTGTATTCACGAGCATTTCTTGCCAGATTTTCTCACGGTGTTCTTTGGCCTTGGGTCCCAGGGCATCGCTCCACCTGCCCCATCCTAGCTACACCCTGGGATTCTACCATGAATGTTTCCATTTGTTCAGCTGTATTGTGTGGGAACTTTGTTGTAGACTGTCACGTGGCATGTTTCCCGTTTCAATGTAATTCACTGGCAGTGAATTAATCTGGCTTCCACTGCCAGTGTTAAAAATATCCGCAAAATTATGGTACAAGAAACTGGTATTTTGTTTTAGCTACTTTGTGGGCTAAGGCTTCAGATGTATTGTGCAGCCCCATGATTAGAGATGTGGTGACGTTCTTCAGATGTAATGACAGACGACGTAATATTTCTTAGTGCACATGTCAACACTCCTCATTCAGGTAATTTTTCAACTTGGGAACTATGCCCACAGGGGAACTATTCCCACAGTTATACGATTAAAAGACCTAGAAACAAATTACCAGATCTTGGTATCGTAATTTGAGGATATTTTTAAGTGCGTAATGTGTACTGAATGGGCACTAGTTTAGACTAAAGCTTAGTCTAAAAATTTATATCATTCGCAAAACTGGAACCTTTTAGATGACTGCTCGATGCATCATTTGTTAGCCTCACAGAATAACTTTTGTACACGGAATCTTCTACTGCAGCCAAAAATTATCATTGCTGCAGGTTTTCAGGTAGGGTCCTTTGAAAGGCAACATTAGGAACCAGATGTTTAGGATATGCAGTATGGAAGTACCTGATCTTCATGTTGAGGAGAAATTGAGTAGGTCGGTAGCTTGTCGGCCTCACAATACTATTCATTCTGAAAATGAATGCAAGTAGGCCACCTACTGCAATTGCACTTCCAACCAACATTTACAATAATCACTAACCTCATCCGAACTGAAGCCTGCAAAATCCTTCCTTACACTGGCTGTCCCTTCCTTAAAGGTTAGAATTTTGGGTTCGTTAGCACACACACGACTCAGGTATTAGCTTGACGAGTGAAGCGAGTTACCTACAGTACTTCAAGTGGCCTACTTAGATGAGTAAAGTATGTTAGCTTGATGAGTTAAGCGAGTTACATACTCCATATAGTTTAGTTTGAAGAGTTAAGCCCGGTAGATAGATCAAATAGCTTAATAAGATAAGTAAATCATGTTAGGCATTGTAAACTGCTTAGCTTGACGAGTGAAGCGAGTTTGTTACTTAAAATAGCTTACTTAGATGAGTAAAGCATGTTACATACGTCATACAGTTTAGTTTGAAGAGTTAAGCTTTGAAGATAGTTCAAACAGCCTAATAAGATAAGTAAAGCAAGTTAGGTATTGTACACAGTCAGCTTGACGAGTGAAGCGAGTTATCTACTTCAAACAGCTTACTTATATACTTCATACAGTTTAGTGATTATTTGTAGTGATAAAAGTGTTCAATGTGGCCGCCCACTTGGTTCGTATATTCCCACAGACCGACAACAAAATAATAAATGTCACGAGAAAGGGTTTCTTAGATGATATTGCTGATGACAGCACAAATGCTGGTTTTCAGTTCAATGGGTTTGATGGTTTAGTGTTTTAAACATGATCTTTAAGGATGCCTCATGGTAGTAGTCCACAAGGGTTTAGATGCGGACTGCGTGATAGTTCGAGTCATGAAACAAATTAAATATCGCTCTTTGCTGTCCCACCATTGTTGCCAATCCGAAACTGCTGACTCTAAAAGGAGAGACTTGAATTGGACCAATTGGACGGTTATGGAAAGCGAAACGGAGACTGCATTACATCCGAAATCCTAGCCTTTAAGAGGATATACTGTGTTTGTTAATTGAGATTGAACTGTAAAAATTGAATGTTGTAAAAATGTTGAAGATCGAGATTAACTGTAGCAAATGAAATGTTGTAAGAACGTTGATGGTAAATGGGACACCTTGCAAAACCCATCCCAAATTTCCGTAAAGTTAGGTACAAAGAACTCACAAATCTGTTTCAAACGCTTTGTACTACAAACTTTGGATGCATTACACAGCGTAATGACTGGAGTTGCAAAAATGTGTTTCAACTATAATGATACAGGATATGTAATAGATTAGTGCCTAAACCCCAATACTCCTCATTCTGATCAGTTTTTGGCTTCATTCTGGAAACAAATTACCAGTTATTGTACAGTAATTTTACGGACGTATTTACTGGTGATAGCTAAAAGTAACATTTTCCTTGTTCTAAACATGTATGGAATAAAGTAATTCTAAAATACCACAATGTTGAAACAAAATTCCTTATGTAGACTGTCATAGTTGCTAAATTCGCCAGTCACGCTAAATACTGCAATTTGGTGTTGGCAACATAAAGGTGTCGACACTACTAACGACCTTCCGATACACTTGCCTGAATAGGGTACGTTCCTGACTAGCTGTGTAAAACAATAGGGCAGCGCCAAGTGACGTCATATTGGCTACGAGATAGCATTTGGAGGGCATAACTACAAGGGGCACTAGATTAAAATGTAAGGGAAAACAACGGCATTTCTAGTCAACACAGTGCTTTGAGAGCGGCTTTCTTAGGCTTAAAAAACCATTGTTTTCTCCAACAACAAAAATCGCGCGTTGTAGGCTTAAGAAATCCAGTCTAATAACATTGGCCTCAGTAAGACGAACTTCTTTTTCCCCTCCATTGCCCCTTGCAGCTAACCCGGTTACTGGCTCCACCATAGAGTTAAACACAATAATACTACCTTATGCCACTGCTCTATAGTTTAGCAAGAAACTGTCTATCGTCTAGATCGACCTTGAAACTGCTACCATTTAAAACACGTTGTTAAGCTTGTCATTGTTATACACGAACATCATGGACACGAACGAACACTTGCGATAAAAGTTTCTCTTTTTTCATGGAGGCGTGTTCCTCCAAGCTGCTATTCTTTGCTATTCAAATTTAGACCTGAAGATAAACAATGATATGGTTCCAGAAATTCACATTGAATCTTGAAATATTTTTTTGAGTAGCTTTAAGATCAGTGTCTCAACGAGCTTTTCAAGAACATCTTGCTTTGTTCAATTTAATTTACAATTGTATAATACCGAATGTATTTTCCTAGGCCAAAGAACAAGGATTGGTTAAAAAACATAATCCCCAAGAACTACTCAAGTGATATCCCTCCCTTTGGAAATGGGATTGATCAGTCTACAGGTAAGCGAGATGATACTCATATTTGATAGCCTGAAGGCAAGCATATTTCAACAAGAAAAAGCGAATAACTCGTTTCACAACATGGAATGTAAGTCAAATTGTTAACAGTCTTCGAAAAAAAATAATATGAAGACACTGAAGGGCGTATAAATGCTTACATTTTCGAAAGACGTGGTAGCGTGTCTCAGTTTAATGAACCCTTCGTAATACATTCCTTGGCACAACATCAGCTGGGATAAAGCTGCAGTTCTTGCTTCCCTGCATTAATCCAAGCGTTAAGTAAAATAGATTTTGTCATCCTCACAACGATTGCACGTGAATTGCTCTGGAGACAGTAACCATTACTTTTAACACCAGTAGGCCTTGGTATTAAGAAAGAAAACTCCTTCTTTGCTGAGTCATTTCAACAGTGCTGTGTTCTTGGACTGGCCACAACAAAAATAATATCGTTTTTAAAACGATTTTATTTAGTAAAAACTTACACAGGAAAAGTATTCAAGCACACTTGATCAACAACTGTCCACATGGTTCACAACGAGTGGTGGAACAGGGATTAACATTGTGTATTACATGACTGTAATAAATTTGATATTCTCAGTTTTTTTTCTGGCCGTAAGCTTATGCCACCAATCGGGCTTTATATTTTCGAAGTGAGCCATCGAAATTTAGTTTCTTCACAAATATCCACTAGAGTAATTTTCGTGTTTAAGTAGCTCTGGGCCTAGGTCCCATACATAGCATTGTTTTAAGGTAGTCAATTCAGAATGTACAGCATTTATCCGCATTTATCAGCATAGTACATACCATTGAACTGACTCAATGGTATGTACTATGTGGTAATAATTGAGGGGGGGATTGAGGCTTAATGGCACGTCGACAACTTGGTCATTAGCGCCAACCTTAGTCACAGTGCAGTGGTCCGGGTTGCCACTGCACCACACATTACAGAGATAATTGAGTGGTGTTGAAATAGTAGGACATGATATAGCATGATAACATAAAGCTCTAGAGTTCAACACTTTGAAAAATGTGTACACTTGTAATTACTTGATTGTTATGTACTGATTTCACACTGACTGTTTCCCGGCCAAACTAGTGTGAAAGGTGAATGTGTGTCATGCCTGGTTGGGAGGATTGTGCCCTCGCTCGTAATTGTGAAAGGATGCTTCTAATCCTCTTCTAATCTTACTGTAACAAGAGAAAGATTAAATCTTATTTTCTCTGCTATTTCCTGGTTTTTCAGGCGCATTCAATATTAATTTACAACAGTTTTACAGTAGCTAAGTTGGAGAAACAGACACTGAGCCAGACGTTTTTACCAAAATGCGCACGAAAGTTTAAAAAATACATCTCAGGAAATAGTTGTTTAAAAAAGGGTACTTTCCTCTGTGGTGTTCCGTTACATTTACCCTCTGTTTAGAGGGTGAACCACATCATTTCACCTAAGTTGGTTATGTATACTTTAGTGTCCTTTGTATTAAGGAACATCAGGTGACATGAAAGGTTGAGTAAGCCCTGAACCGACTGGTTTCAGGGTCACAATCTGAGATCTGAAGTCAGTAGTATGGACGTCTTTATTCTTTGCTGTTAAGTTAGTTTAACTTTAGTGCAGTACCTAGTCAGATGTTACAGTGGCGGCGAGGGTGGGATAATTATTTTCCTTCACTGGGGTGGTTCGCCCTCTATACTGAGGGAGAATATAGTGGAACACCACATCCTCATTGGGACACATTTTCATCCCAGATATTGGAAATAGGATTTTGTTTATTAGGGAAATAGGTTAACATTCTGAAACGTACTTCTGAAAATTTAATAGAATTTGTAGGTCTGATACATAGGCATGTCTGGAATTTTTTTTTTAGTTTTTCCGTGATTTCTAAAAAATCTTTTTTCTCTGGTATTTTTCTGAGATTTTTACCCTATTTTCATTTTCCATGACATTTCAAGGATCACAGGTTTTTGTCTGAATCCGTGGTAATCACAGTCATTTAATCTGAGGACTACGAATTTGGTGCACAATTGCAAGGGGTCATTTAGCTGTCTGTGCGGCTTGAGCCAGCATGTGACGAATGTAGTAGTGTGAAATCAGTAAGTCATCAAAGGTTATGTATTTTTGCTAGCAGGCAAAAGAGTCAGTCGCTGTTGTCGATCGTCTCACCGTCGTTTGGCCATGACCACTTTAGTTGTTCCTTTAGGTCCTCTTCTTCTTAAGAGCTGTTTTTTGTGTAGGTGCTGTCGCCCATTGGATCATTGCCTGAATCACATAAATGCTAAGGTTGGCTTTAGTTGCAATCTGTATCAGAAGACTCTGAAGATAATGCCAATGTATCAACATCTTTACGATGTTCTGTCGGTTGTGGAAAAGGAACTTCTGGTGAACGTCGATTTTGTAGGATTGTCCCACCTAGTATACTTCCATCAAATCTTCCGTCTCTTAATTGGAACAGTCACTTTGTTCCAATAACCATCATTGAATACTCTCCTCTTCCAGTTCAAAATTATGTAAATTTTTTTCTGAACAAAACGCAAATTTTCTTGGTCGAAAATGAAATTTATTTCGGATGTCAGTTGCAGGATCTTGCTTTGTAAGGATAATCGAAAAGTGGACGTATTAATTACTTTGCAGGACTAGTATCCAACAGCGTGTATACTTCGGTCGCCCGCCCTCCCCCCATCTTACCCTGCGACATCTAATTCTATAGAAAACTCATAACAGCTTTGTTTTCGCTCTAATATTTAGTACAAGTTACGCTAAAAGACTTGCTTTTTGGACGCCATTTTCGATATCCAGCTAAGATGTTCACAAAACTAAAATAAAATCTATCATGAACAAAAAGCAATTCGAATTATTATTCTTAACATTATTTTTATTAATTGGTATAAAAGCACGTGAAAAGAACACTGGGCTATTAATCGTAGCCTAATTGGTTTGTGTTTAATAGGATGAACAATTTGGAAGTTACAGGGAAAATATAGTTTATTTTATTTTTGGGGGATACCATTTTAAGTTGTTTCTTTTGGAAATTCACAAAACCTAAGTAGGACGTGTTATGATGAAAAGTTATTTCTGAGTATTATCTGTAACCAAGTGTTCAATCTGATGAACGGTTTAGAATTACAAAAAGATCGTTTTATTTGACGACGCTTTGGATGCTATCTTTTATCTTCAGAAACGTGAACTTTCAAGAAGGGGAATTCGGATTACAAATCACAAACGGTTTGTGTTCAATGTGATGAATGGTTTGGGACTTAAGAATTGAAAACCGTTTTTTGGACGCCATCTGATGGACTGCGTTCATATAGGTTTTCAACAAAACTTAATACGGCCACGATCGTAAATGACGTTTTTTTAGGAGCAGAAACTCATACTTTTTAAGTCCCAGCCTAATGCCAGAAACCTGTTCAAATTGGTCCAAACTATCAAAACGAGAGAGACACAATCGCTTCTCAATATCGATCGTCTGAAGAGAAACTAAGGTGACAAACTCTAACAGAATAGTATTTTTAATCTTGGTCAAGATTATTATGATTGCTTGTGTTTGGAATTAGCATGGTTGCTTGGAAGGAAATCAAAATCTATAAAAGACATTCCGCAAAAAAATGTAATAAAACGAGAGCCACTTCCAGCTTCTCCCCCAACGCTCTCCTCCGTAAGATACGACCCTGATTGGAACCTTTTATTTTAATAATACAATAATCCTGAATATTACTCGTAGCCCGTTTGTGCTTAGTCTGATAAACAGTTAGGATAAGATATAGTTACAGCCAGTTTCGAAACTGGCTGTAACTATATCTTATCTGCTAAAAGTGCTGAAACTTCACAAAACAGTTAGGATAGTACAAAATCGTTTTGGGCCGTCATTTTTTGATTCTATTAATTGGCATAAAACTATGCATATACGTCATTAGGTCTAAGTTCAGAAAATATTCCTATCTAATTTCAGTCAAGTAGGTCCACGCAGTTCTAAACTATTTGTTCTAAAACTTGCTAAAATAATTGTCTGGACGTCATTTCAAGCCAACATTTTGGATTGTTATCAGTTGGTAATGATGCATACAATGCCATTAGAGTTCATAGTAAAAAAATCAACGCTATTACAATTACTGAGTAAAATGGCTCCTTCCCCTGATTTCCTTCCCCTTACACCCCCTCCCCAAATTAAAAGGAGTGTTCTTCTGGTAAAGCCAAGTAATTACATCGTTCAGGCTTGCATGAAATATGTTACAGCCATATTTCATTCGAATCGGTTCATGTGGTTGACCTTACTAAGGATCATACAAAACAGATCAAAATGCTAATAGTCTAGTTAAAAAGGCGTGTTTTTATAATGACTCGTAGGAAGGGTTTTAAAAAAGGATGATAACTTAATTTCTGAGTTTGAAACTGAATTCACCTAAAGAAGATTACTTAATGAGTTAACGATATGGTTAAAAAAAACTGACGGATCAAATACAAATAAATATAGTTTTCGTATTTTAAAAATATCGATACCAACTTTGTCTTTTCTTTTATAGCTGAATCTGTCTGTCACTAATTTTCTTTACTTACTGTTCAAGTAATTGGGTCACAAAATACCGTATCTCGTGTTGTTTGCTGACATGACACGGTGTTTAACTCTTTCAACACTGTGACATTCTCCCATGTGAGCCAAAAAAAAAAACTGCAGCCACGGAAAGCGAGCTTCGTAATGGTTCACTGATAATCTGAGTGAAACAAGCAAATCACAGGTGACCTATCAGGCGCTTGGTCTACAAGCCAAGAAGTTGCGAGATCAAATAGATATGCCGACCTATGTGAACTGTGTTCTTTAAAACGGCCCCCTCTGAGTGACACTTCTTTTTAATGGCTTTGGCCATTAAATAGGTTTTACTGTGTATGCTTTATTAATTTCCCCCTGGTTTTACTTATATACAGTTTATAAAAAGACATTCTTGGAAATTGTTAAATGAACCAATTCTAAATATATTCCATTTAATAATTTTTAGAGCTTACCAAATGTTGGTAGATTGTAAGTTTAGGAAAACGAAGGAAACCAGAAATAAATATTGGGAATGTGTTCCAACAAAATTTTAAAGTTTCATTTCGACTGTAAGGAAATTCGAATTTAAAACAATCTAAAAATAAGCCCTCTTTACGGAAGACAGCAATCGAACAAGTGAAGGATCACGTGATGAGCCTCTCGTTTTAATTGGGGCCATGACTAGATAGACGGCATCATCGCCTTCCGTAGAGATGAGTTTCTTGAATCTTCTAGATTGATCCAGTACGAGAAGTTGTTTACTGTACGCGGGTGGTAAAAGGCAACTGCCTTCCTGGCTGTGTTTGATTCATCATCTGATTGCGATGTTACTTAACGTCATTGAAGCTATAAAGTAAATCTGGGCATCTTAACAATCTCCCACATGACGAAAAAAATAGCTACCAAAAAAAACCTAATAAACGATTAGTCAAAAACAGTTAACTAATGACAGTTTGGGTTTTCGTAAGTTCGTCTGCTACGTTAGCTCGAGTTGACACACAATTCTTACAAACTTTCCCAGCGTCAACTTTTTCTCTGACGCGATGATGATGTACGTTCACGTGTTTTCTTCTTGATCGTGTTAGCTTTGTTCTTGGTCTCACACTGTGCAAGCACATGCACTTTGCAAATGGGTACACATTTATACAACATCATAGGACTTGAATCTTCGAGTTTGATAAAATATGTTTCTTTGAGAGTTCCTATGTCCAAAGAGTTTCTTGAACTACCTGAGACAACGCTTTACATTCCGACTCCATGGATGGCAAAGATTCCGATTTTTGGAGTTTTGAGCACCATAAAGATGGCACTCCGCCATACGTTGCCACTATTTCAATAGTTAAACGCCTATGTTCAGTGTTGCTTGCATGGCGTGCATCGGCAAATACTTTCAATCCGGAATCATGGGGGATGATTAGACTTGATTAATTATCACCACATTTGTCGATACACTAGCACTAACCTACTTTCCATCTATCATTATTTTTGTTTTTTAATTCCTTGCAAGATAAATGAGTTTGTAATACAAATATCCGCAATATCACACGATGTAACCCCTCAGGGGCTCGCGCAGAACAAGCTTCGTGCCCTTGACGCCCACGAACAAGGATCGAGATGGATTTAATACCTTCCAACGCTCGTCGTTCATAACGGAACTTTATCGTGTTGTCACCAACCAATGAGATCGTGTCATGTTTTAGTGCTTAATTCAAGAGCCATCAAAATGTATAATTACCAACGACAGTACATCCTGTCTGTATAGACCTTCGCAAAGAAACCACAATTTGGTGCTGTAAGCGCATTCCAGGATACAATATACGCAAGAAATCTTCATTGCAGGCTAAGCAGCTCGCCTCCTATCATTAATCTTGCTGGTCACTGCCAATCACCGCTGGTTGGATGCAAGCAGCCAACCGGATTTTTTCTTTGGTTGCACCCTAATGCTCCAATCTGTTGAAAATCTTTTGCTGGCGAAATGTACTGTTAGTGTTAAACGTTATCATATTAATAAACAAAAACGGAATGCTAAATGTTTACAGTAAGGGTCTAAAAGTCAAAACCTGGACGAAACACGGACAATCTTTGACAGTCAGGGTCTAGGTGTAAAATGTTGTAAGAGGCTGGTAAGCATTAGACCCTTACTACCCGGTTAGCTTAGTTCTAGTCTATTCAAACAGAACGTGTGTATGAAAGGATGTAACAGGTTTTCTTTGTTCTTAGAACATTGTTATGGAATTTTCTTGTAAAGTTTGGCATTTTGTCTTTGGATGCTGTAAATTTTTTATTATATTTCGTAAATTTACGGTAGAGGATAACCAAAATGCAAATATGCTGCCATGTTACTAAATCGAAAAATAATTTTCAACATAAAGCAAAGCAGGAAACGTATACCATACTACCACTGAATCATCACATGGGTCTTTGTACGAGGATTTACAGTTTTTCGCAAAATGAATTTATTCCTGGCCACCGGGTAGTAAGGGTCTAATGCTTACCAACCTCTTACAAAATTTTACATCTAGACCCTGACTGTCAAAGCTTGTCTGCGTTCCTTCTAGGTTTTGACTTTCAGACCCTTACTCTAAACATTTAACGTTCCGTTTTTGTTTATTAATTCGTATTACGTTTAGAATTGCAGCTAAACTGTGCAGTAATTGACAGTCAAAATTGTGAGTTTTGTGAAGGATATTCGTACCCCACAATTAAAT
>JAHWFP010224533.1:0-13484 GCA_023313725.1 Lithobius niger | reverse complement strand
AAAGGCTAGCTACAGGTTGTCATACCGTAGCTTGCTAGCTCTACAGTTTACTTCCTGATATGACATCATAAAATGACGTTGATATTTTTTGAAGGAATTAAATTCCATTCATTGACATCCTAGCCTACGTGGTTGTGGTGCTTATCAACCACCACACCTGTGTACTTCACACTGTAGGAAAAGCTGCATCACTACACACTGCCCTGAGAAAGGCCAGTTGATAACATACAGATGTTCTATCGTATCGTATATACGACATTTGTGCTTCTGGCCCAAAGTGAGTGAAATGTTTAAGGTGTTAAATTAGTGGTTGTCATAGATTCGTCATGCGAATCATTTTAGCAAAGCAAGTATTTAGTGTAGCATGAGTAGAGAAACCAACTTAAGAATGGATTCCCACCTGCCTCCCCTCTCCTGTCCTTTTCAGTGCCTAGTCCAGTTAAAAGAAAATAAGTCTTGCTTCTAATGAATGACCACTGGGAAACGGGAAGACGACGCAGCGTTAACAATTGGAGCCAAAGTGATCAAAGTAAACCGCTGAACGGTCCTGTAGCATTTAAACATGCTGATGGTTTCCGGGTAAGTTGGTTTCTTTACAAAACTGCTGAAATTAGAAAAAGGAAACATGGTTGGGGTTTTTAGTGACAGTTGTCATGTGGTTCAAATGTGTGAACAGGGAACTTCGTCACAAAACGGAAGCCTGCAGTAGGCCTAGTAAGTTTAATGTTTTAGTTAAAGTAGAACCTGGAATCTATTATTTATTTGAATAAATACCGTATGAACACCATGCAATAATTTATTTGGGGTGGCAGTTACATAAAGATTCTAGTTTTTTAACAATGTTTTTGAACAAGGTTAGTCAAAAACGGCTATGTCACCAAAGCCATTTAAGAGCTTATTTTAAATTTGGCAAATGGGAACAATCACAGACCAAAGATGATCCTCAGTTCTGCTGCGCTAACACTACAGGGAACCCGTTGCAGCACGTCTATTGACCACAACCTATTATTCGTTAGTTAACGTGAAGTTTGAAGTATTGTGTCAAATTGGATCTTGTATTTTGTCTACATCTAAGAGCTTTTTGACAAAGTTGATTGATTGCTATGCCTACTCAACAGTTGCCATCATCGTCTAACTAAAGGCCATATTGACTATGTGGCTGATTAGCTGAGTATTCAGGATTTAACCTTTTACTTAACAGCATGCTCGGGATCTCCAAAAATACAGCACTCGCATACCAAATAAATAAACAAGGTGGGGGATTCCTAAACAAAAATATTGACTTTAATTTCTGTCTACTCTCCCGCAATTTTAAACATGTCCGCTAGAAGAAACCCACCGCCAGTTCTATGTTGACGGTGGTCTGGCTGCGGGACTGATTAACCAAGGTACAGATGGGGATTGAAAAAAGTAGTTACTTAAAAGTAGATGTCAGTGTTAAACCAGTGCGTTTATTTACACTAAACCTTTCGTGAATTTGTGGTGCAATGGACAAGAAGATGGTGGCGTCGGAGGGATCTACCCCAAGTGCGCAGCAACACAACACAAACTTTGTGAGGGCCAGGGATTGGGGGGCCCCCCCCCATGAAGTTTGCACTACATTTGCAAACAACTGAACTCCAGATCGAATTGTCTGGTTAACCACGGTTTATTGTGGGATATTTACCGGGAGCTCAATGTTCATTTTCACTTCCGTCCAAAAATACTTCCCTTTTATTATTTGATGCTGTATACCCAAACCTAAAGCTTGAAGGAGGGTACTCTCCAAAACTTTAGGAGCATTGTGAGCTTGGCTTGGTCGTTTGCGGTGTTGGTCTTGGAGGGCGTTTGACATGTTCAAACTTGGGTCTGTACACACCGACGCTGCAAACGCCGCTTTGTCTACAACCAAGACGGCTGACAGCAACGCCTGTTTGACGTTGTTGAACTGCATTTTGTTGATCGCCTGTACGATCTCAAACAATATCAAGAGACGCACCATTAAGACATTGAAAGCGGTGAGTGTTGTTCTTACAGAACTGAAAACATGTGGTTCATTTCCACATGCCGCTCGTTTGCTCCCACTGGTAAAAGACGGTCTGCACGAAAGGGGTTTAAAAAAAAGATATCATCTTCGGGGGTGAGGGGTAATTGTCTAACTGGAAGAACGTATACAGTATAACAGTAAAATCGTCTAACATGAAATTCGTATAATGGAAAATCTTTTAATGTCCCTGCCTCGCTTGCGCTGCTGCGCTTGCTGCAGCTATACATGTAACATCAGAAATCGCAGGTATTTTATTGTCTGGTTATTATACATCTAGTTATTATTGTCTAGTTATTATACAATTATCCATTATACGATATTCCGTTTAGATTGTTTTTCCATTATACGATATTCCGTTTAGATGATTTTCTATTATACGATATTCTGTTTAGATGATTTTCCACATTTTTTATTTAGGCAGATATTGGATAATTATCCCATTAGAGATTTTCCAGTTAGACTTTCGTCCTACGCCCCAATTCATCGTGAATCTCCAGGACGTGTTGATTTTGTTGGATGAAGCTACTAAAACAAATAATTACGTTTTGGTTAATGCTTTGTGTGTACCCACTACAGACGTACGGCTTGTCTGCGGTACAGCGGGCCCCCTATTGGCTGCAGCTCGGGCGTTGCGCCAACGACGCGTTTCAAATATGAAACTTTCCAAAGCGTTCAAAGCAACGCTTGTAACTGGGCTTCGACCCG
Source organism: Lithobius niger (assembly GCA_023313725.1). Taxonomy (NCBI): domain Eukaryota; kingdom Metazoa; phylum Arthropoda; class Chilopoda; order Lithobiomorpha; family Lithobiidae; genus Lithobius; species Lithobius niger. Next base: position 10,753 of record JAHWFP010224533.1, on the reverse strand, counting down.
ACACTTGACGCGTTGCCTAGCAATGAGTGACGTTGCGGCGTGAAGCCAAGCTCGCAACGCTCCTAAAGTTTTGGTGAGTATCCTCTCTTTATCTTTAGGTGGTATCCCTGCTCACATCACATCTGGCATTTCCACCAGTTTCACATTTTTCGTTTTGGCACGATGGTGGTACAGAATCGTGTTACTCCTAAAGTCAAAAGGGTCGATAGACCACGCTTTCGTGGTCCGTATTCGTGTTTTTAAAATGGGTAAGAGTTAAAAATTACAAAACAAAAAAATTAGGGCTGAACAAAAATCTTTTATTATTCTAATTTACGTTCCTTTTCATTGAAGTGTGGTACGAATTTATAATTTCAAGATAACCAGTAAGGGTCGGTACGGGTTTTTGTAAGGATGAGTGAAACTCGAAATTTCGAGTACAGTTCGAGTTTTAGACCTGCTTCGTTGTGTAAACTCTACTCGATCTGAAAACTTCAAATTCGAATTTTTCGAGATTTGTAGAGTTTTATTAGCAAAAACAGATTGTAATTATCGTCGATAAATTGCAGCAAAACTTACCACCTTTACCTAAATTCTATAAAATTAATGCTTTAAAAAATATGTTGTGTAGTTATTGTATAACTTGCGTGTGTAGTATTTTTGGTGCAGGGAAAACTGATTTATTTGGTTCAGTGTATGTATCGTTGCCACTGAAATGATTTCCCCGAGTTTTCCAGAGAAGTTGAGGTCAATTTCCATGCTGTTTACTGTAATTATAGGAAGGAAATTTTAGTTTTAGTTTTATTTGTTTATATAGGGATGGCACAGTACAAGTGAGCAGCCCGATTTATTGAACCTTTAGGTTTCAACACAGAAGCATTAGGATAAGGCCGCTATAAATTAATTACGTGGTTCTTAAGAGTGGTACTAAAAAAAAATGACGCAAGTGGGCGATGTTTTTTTTTTTTTTTTTTTTTTTTTAGATTTATCAGATGAGTGCGATGAGGTTTTTTTTATTCTTTACCAAATAAAAAAAAAATGCAGCAGCTTACATAATGTTGTGGAGTATGAAGTCTAATTTTTGAACGGAATAACTTCTTACGTAGCTAGTACTTTTATTATAAGCTTAGCTGTTTGTTCTCGAAAATCGTTGACTTAGTAAACATGACTAACCAGAAAATATCAGCAATTTAAAGGTGCTGGTACTGGCTATACAGGCTGGTACAGGCAGGGTTGTTCTGCAGTACATCAACTGTTACTGGTTCCGAATAAATGGACCAGTCCACTCCATCTGGGAATTCGCTCTGATGTAATTCTGTTTGACTTTCAGAAGGCTTTTGATTTTGTGGTACATGAAGTTTTTTTGTAAGCTGTCCCAGTGTGGATTTTGGGGGCAAACTTTTGAATTTGATCCATTACTTTGTTTCAAACCGTATGCAGCTTGTCGTTTTTGGCGAATGTTGCTCATCTCCAGTTTATCATTCTAGCGGGGTGCCCCAGGGTTCTGTACTTGGCCCACTTTTGTTCATCCTTTTCTTAAATGATCTATCCTGCAACCAAGACGGTGCTAGCCCAAGAAAAGTTTGCTGATCTAAAACTACACTAGCATTGGTTGATGCACATAATGATCATCAGACATTAAATTAGGAAATTGAGTACTGGGCGAACGCATATCCTTAATAACGAGCTAGTGTCAAAAGTAAACATTGTAAAAGATCTTGGTATTTGGTTCACTCATGACTTAAAGCCGTCAATTCATTGTGCCGATACTGTCTGTGTTACAAATCGTCGGCTTGTAATTGTTCTGCATTGTTTTACTTCTGGAGATGTTCCAACAAAAATGTGGGCTTTTAAAGTATATGCAAGACCACTGCTGGAATATGCAAGCCCGGTGTGGTCCCCATACCTAATCAGGGATATTGACCTAATTGAGTACTACAGAGGCGGTTCACCAAAAGGTTGCCGGGCATGGAAAATGTAAACTATTCCCCACGATTAAGAGCTTTAAAAATCGATTCTTTGGAACTTCGCCAGTTAAAGGCAGACCTCGTCATTGTATTCAAGGCTGCTCATTGTCTTCTTGCAGTTTCCTACCTTTTTTTGATTTTTCTCTTGAGCACTGGATACGGGGCCACAGTCTTAAATTAGTTACACAACCATCGAGGTTAAATTGTAGGCAACATTATTTTGCTGGAAGGGTGGTACCTGCATGGAACTCCCTAAAGAACGATAACTCTTATGACGGGGTCTATTGGTGTCTTCAGACGATTGTTAAACTTAGAGGATTTCACCCCTTTTTTGCATAGACCAACTTACTAATGGTCAACTTTGTTTTTCTTTTTCCACAATGTTAGTGACATTTTATTGGGCATTTATGTAATTTAGGCTGGCAGTAAGTGATAGCAGGGATTCTTGCCTGAACTGTTGAGCTTTGCAAACAAATGTTCTATTATTATTATATTAGACAGGGTGAAGCAAAAGTTTGGTCCTGTGCAAATTGCTGCCGATATAATGGCACTACGGTAATTCTGAAGACATTTATAATGCAAGTCAGATACGGCAAAGCCAATGAAGAGCTTTTCAATGACCTTGAAAACAGCACTCAAGGTCATCTGTATTCGAAACGGCACAAGATACAGCACAAAAGTTAATTACAAAGTTGTAGTACGCGAGCATCAAACGTGTAGACAAGTGCGAGAACAAATTGAAAATTGGAAGTATAATTGCAATCGCTAAGAGGAAAGCAAAATAGCAACAAAGTCTTCCCTGAACGTTTTAACTGCCATGCTGTGACGCTTAGGGGCTGCCTCTACAAGACAGTGCACGAGTTCCGAGTCTTTCCTGCAGCAATAAGTGCAGTTAATTTCAGATGGCTATAAACGAAAACGGATACGGATTATGCCTAAAGTAATGAGCCATCATTCACAACAGTATGTGATTACTTTCTGATTTTACATTTATTAATTTTTTTTGCCGGAGCCTAATGTCCTTTTGAATGATTTCCTGCCCGGTCGCAACAATTGCCCAGCAATGAAAAAAGTACTGTCGTTTTGAATACCCACACTTTTTAACAGCTTCTAAAATCATTATGCCATTACAGATTAAAGGGTATGGTGAACAGGAAGCAATTGACAAGATGAATTTGCGTCACTTGCTCGCTGGCAGAGATGGATTTATATTTCTGCCACCTAGCAATAAGCAGATACCCCCCAACCCCCTCCAAAACAAAGTGCTTTCATTGGCTTTTTTCCCCAGGAAAAATGTTTCAAGAAAAATGCTGGATAGGCCTACGATCAAAATACGCCAAATATAAGGTAAGCAGATGGGAAAATAGGTTTAAGTATGGGCATTCATATACGTATGTAAACTTGTTTTTCGGGGTGGGGACGAAATATTACTTTGCAGTAGTAGGCTAATTGTAGCATTATTCGAATGTACATGTTACCGACTGGAAGACTGGGCGTAAATAATTGAGGGGGGGGGGGGGCTGAGAGGGACATGAATGAAAGTACCTCAAAGAACGAGGCGAAAAATCTTTGAAAAAATTTGATTTCTTCACTGTTTTTTTTTTTTTCTGTATGGTGCCATAACTAACAGTACCTTAATAAGTGGTACGTTTTCTGGTAGCAAGGAGCGTAAAGTGCGGTGTAATTTTCTGATTCCTCCTCCTCCGAAGAAATGTTTTTCCGCCTTTGGAAATGAAGTGTGGGTATTCGTAACAACAATGCGCTTTGACGAATGTTGCGACCGGCCGGATGTCACTCAAAGGGGCATTAGCAACGGAAAAAATAATAATAAATGGAAAATCAGAAAATAATCACATACCAAACGTGACTTTCTGTGTTGTGAATGATAGCATACTTTAGGCCTAATCCTTATCAGAAGTTTTCTTTTATTGCATCCTGAACAGCACTCGTTTACTTGCATCGATTGAGACATACGTGCACTCGCTTGTAGAGGCAACCCCTAAGCTTCACTAAATGGCAGTTAAAACGTTTAGGGAAGACTTTGTTGCTACTTGGTTTTCCTCGTGACTATTGCAATTATGCTCCAATTTTCAATTGTTTTCGCAGGTTGTCATGTTTGATGGTCGCGTACAACTTTGTAATTCACTTTTGTGTTGTCTTACGCCGTTTGGAAGATAGAACGCTGATGAACTTGAATGCTGTTTTCAAGGCCATTGACAATATCTTCATTGGCTTCGCCATATCTGACTTACATTACAAATATGTCAAGGGTGAAACGAATACAAATGTGTGTTCAGAATTAACATAGGACCATTATAACAGCAGTTATTTGCGTGTGACCAGACTTTTGCCTCGCCCTGTATAGTAAAGTTGGATTACGGTCTCAAATACTCGGTTCATGTGGCTATTTGAAGGTTGCCAGGTTCGTTTGTTTCTTTATGCTGGTGCACAACGCAGGCACTTTGCTAGAGTTTGGGGCCTGCATGCGGCATGCATGAAGCGTTTTAAACACTTGCAGTGAAAATGTTACTGTATATTGCAAGAATTTACTACAGTCGCCTAATGCACATCAATTATAGTGTGTATTTATCTCCCACTTTATCCTGTAACATCTATTTCTTGTATTTTTTCAAACGTTGATTGCAAGTCTGTTAACAGAATCTATTTAGTCGCCATAAATAGCAGGATGAAGTTGTATTGTTAGCTAAAGAAAGGTCCGCATGTGGTAGTTTTGATTAAGTCTACGTGCAGTTCTGTCAGTTGAATGTATGAATTCAATACAGTACAACATGCATCACAACTCCTTTACTGTAGATCAAAAATTATCTTTTGGGGATCCTTCTAAAATGCCAACAACTACCCGTATTTTTATCATCTTGAATAGCTATGTTAAATAAGCTTAATTTACAACTTGACAGCTCTAAAGCATACAGGAAATGAGCACAACCTTGCTTTGAAATAGAAGCTTGCTGGCACCGAACACGTCTGAATGCTGAAAGCGTTCAACAGATTTTTAATGGTCCAAACTTTCAGCAGCAAGTACTGAAAATGAGTAGTGACCTCTTTCATAGTTTTCAAAAGTAGTAAAGTTGGCTCCCAATGATTCAACTAATTAGAAACCTGTAATTAAAATAATGATAATTAAAAATGTTATGGTTGTTGGTAAACAGTTTGTAAATGGGTGTACAAAGTTAAAAAGTTGGGGTATTTATTCAACCCCCTGACTAGCTAAAATCCTGCAAGGAGATCAAAGAAGGCAGATTTTTCAAGTGGGAATATTTATTTTCCAATAGCATTTCAGATCTCGAGCATCAAATGCACAATATTTGTAGTGGTGGTATGCACAAAACGTTCTGATGAGGCAGACATATTGTCTCCTCATGTAACTTTGGGTACTTAAAAATATTTTACATGCAATGCTGTCTTAATTTTTTTAAACCTGTGGTAAAATTTGTGTGCTTATGCTTAAGAACCAATGGTATTGATGGGAAGTGGATTACATGTAGGCTAGTAGGGATGGAATCTACAAAAAATAGTAAATACAGGTATTTGTACTTTAGTTGACGGAATGAGGTAACGTTTTTGATCTTGAATCTTGATAGGTTGGAAACCAATCGAGATGCGAGAGACGTGAAGATTGGGGCATTTTAAACAAATTGAGCAGCATCTTTTGGCTGGCTAATAATTGTCATATTGGATGATTATATTTTTTTAAATTTAATTAGTGCATGTAAACAAGATGTAAAGTTGTTAACTTGAAATTCATGCTTCACAGATAATGGTCCAACCGGCAGCAGAAATCAAACAAGTATTGGCGTGGACATTGGGTCGATATCAGCAGAGGGGGCTGGCAAATGGTCTGCACACCACGCATTGTACAAAATTAATGTTTTGTGCAAGTTCCAACCAGGGTTGTAATGATTATAATCAAGTGATAATATCACGTGATCAAAATTGAAATTCTCCCGATATAATCAAAGACCAGGTTAACACAAAATTGTTGATATACAAGTACAACAGAACTTTAACATCCAAGAAAAAAAATGGATGAATCTAGTTCTTCTTTTACTAGCAAAAAAAATAGCAGCCAACGTCCCACAAATCCAGTTATGTGTTTCAAAAAAATTATTTGTCAGTTACCAAAAGAAGCTTTTGCTTTGCCAGCAATCTCCCTGTAGTAATCTAGTCTCGTTGTCAGTTTTGCTGCTTGGCAATGATGGCAAATCCACAAAACCTGCACTTAAACTAACTTTACTAAGAAATATTACTGTGACAATAGTTACTGCAGAGTGCTTTTTAATATTGAAAGTTGCACTTTCAATCACGTTTTAAACTCTTCGTAATTAATAGATCTATAGGTATTGGTTTTTTGGCAGTAGCATTGTGGAAAATGGAAATGCCACCAAATCTGTCATAATTATTGTTGTACCCTTGCATCTTACTAAACTCCGATTATAATCATAATCTGATTAATTCGATTATTTTAAAATAATCATGATTATTTCCAACCCTGCTTCTAACACGCATCATGGTATTTTAAAACATGTTGGTCTCATTCCTTTTCCCGGCTCTAGGACAGAATCCCCCTGGACAATTTTTCCCCCCCCAATATCTCCCCCCCCCCCCCCTCCCCTCAAAGACAGTGTCGCCCTAGAACAATATCCCCACTGGAAAATATCACACTGTCACAAAAAATTCTCCTGATCCCTGCATTATCAGCTGTGATGTTGCCTTACCGAAAGGAATATTGATTTTAGGTATTAACGCTTGCAATACCACTGTAATATGTACCACTGCTACACACTTGCAATACCACTGCTACACACTTGCAATACCACTGTTACATCAACATTGGTGGATATGATAAACAATAGCAATGAAAGCAGTAAATTCAAAATGAGCCCAACCACCTTAGTTTCGGCATAAATGTCAAGTGTTTGCCAAAATAAGCTGGTTGGGCTCATTTTGAAGTGACAACTGTCTTTTTTTTTTCCAAAAGGAACAGCTAAAAAAAAAGGAAGAACACACAATTTTTGTGTTTGTTTCAACAGTATTTGTTCCAACGTGGGCAATCTTTTCATTTCCGCAGTGGGTATAGCAAGTTGTGAATGGTGCGCTGCATCCTTCTTCCAGCTTAGGACTCATTATTAAAGACGAGTGGCCGGGGAAGGTTTGGTGTAGCAGGGTGTAACTGCTCGATCCACTACCAACTCAGAAACTCAACCTTTGTTATTTGAGCCTTCCGTTAATGCTACTGGTTACAGGACTAGAAACACAAGAGTCAAGCGTTTGTGTGGGATCATTTACACTGCCCACGTAATTCCAAGGCACTTTAATTTTTACTTTGTACTTTTTTCTGTACCTCCTACGTTTTCTTTCATGTGACACAATCCCACTCTTGAGGTCTTTCTGCTTCATATAAGCATATCCACCAGTTGATAGTTTTGGCTTTTTTTGTTGCTGGGGACAAATGCCACCGTTGCTGCGCTGTCAATAATTTGTGCTCTACTTGTGAATTGAATGTGCAGGACATCCACAGGTAGGTAATACAATAAACCAGGTAGAACTATTCTATTTATAAAGGGTAGGTATTACAATTAGGCATGTATACTAGCCTAATTTTTAAGATCAATTTTTTTCAATAAATAGTTAGTGTTGGCTGAGCTGATGGACGATAGTGTCCTAGAAGGCGCATCAATAAATTACGTAATGCTGGAGGGGAGGAGGAGGTCGATGTGGCGTTACAAACTGTTCCAAAGGGGAGGGGTAAAATGTTTGTTATGTAACAAACTGCTAATGAACTTAATTAATAAAACAATGAAATGAACAGGAACACAATGAAATAGAGAATATTTTTTTAAATTTATTAATGACAAGTATAAATGGTCTGAAGTATGCCACTTTCTACCCTTTACTTCCTTGTATTATTAGGATTAACTCCAAATATGGAACACGCACTAGTCATCCAAACCAAAAACCACCTAATTTACTAATGCTCTAGACAACGTGTGGCGTCACAGCGCGTCGGCCAAATTAGACAGACCGGCAGCAGCCATGTTGGTGACAAACTAACAAGAAAATGAAAAGCGATAAGGCGTACTAAGCTTGCGCTAGTTATGGTTAACACCATATATGACAACACCGGCAGGCGATGGCTACTGTGGTTAGCAGATGACGGCATAAGAAAAAACAAATACAACAACCCCCTCCCCCTCTTCCTCCACCTGTCCACCGGTACCCTCTCCGCCGCAGATCCAGTATCCTCCATAAGGAAAACCCTAGCAAGGTTTCCGTCCCAAAGTGTTCTCCTGTTGTTGAACAAGCTGTAGCTCCTAAGCACTTCGACAGGAAAGGTGTAGTGTACTGTTTGCCTTGTGAGACTTGCGGGGCACTTTACATTGGAGAAACGAAACAAAAACTCTAGGAGAGAATTGGTAAGCACAAAAACGATGTAAAGAAAGGAACATCCACCAATGGCATTGCAATGCACATTATGCAACACCGGCCCCACGTTATTGGCTGGAACAACACCTCTATCCTTCTGTACTACAATTCTCTCCAGGAATCGCACCTTAGCGGATTAGAATCGATTGCCATTAACAAATTCCGTCCCAACAACATAATACTCATGAACATTTGCAGTCCTGCCTACCTGCTTTTCACTAGGTTGGTTCAACCTGACATGTCTGACGAACTCAATGGACTGTGACAAGCTATACTTAAACAAAGTATAGAGATCTCAGTGGACGAGACATTGAAGCGGCAGTTTCAAATTCTTGACTAACGATTCTGACCTGTATGTGCCGTAATCTATCATTTTTTTTTTGCATTTACCTTCTGATGAAGGTGGACGAAGTTTGTGGAAGTATTTGTAAGATCTATTGACTTCCATAATCAATTTTCCACCGAAAATTCAAGGAACTGTGTTTCTGATTTGTGGTGTTGTTTTGTTTTTTCATAAGGTGAAGTTTTCTGCTGTGATGAACTTTTCCAACTAGTACAAAAAAAGGATCACCAAAAAAGGATCAACAACATTCTGTGGATGTAATTTTCGGTTTTGGTAGGGGGGGGGGTGTACGGGAGATCACAATGTTATTTACCAAATCACGTTAAGAGGCGTCAATTTTCACCTCCAGCCCTTGCTTTATTAGAGTATAATATTGTTAAGACTTTTTATGCATCCCCAAGGTACAACACCTACTCCCCCCTCCACCCCACCCCCACACTGCAAAAATCTGGTGTACATTCGGTTTTTTTTTTATTTGTTTACTTTTATAATCGTGAAAAGCAAAAGAAATTTAACCCTGGTAGCGTAAGTCCTGAAAAAAAATTGATGTAAAACCTAGGCTAGTATTTTGGGGCTGCTTCCTTCTTTGGTCCCACAGCTTATTTTCATTGGAGTGTGACCCCCCCCCCTCCCCCCGATCCATTCATGCTTCTGTTGATGTAATTAGTGGTTACACAATTACACAATTCTTTGGTAAGGGGGAGGGGGACATAAAGGAACCCCTTCTTACCTCTAGAACAGTGCATCTTTCCCTACAAGTCAATCTTAGCTGACCTGCATGCACAGCAGTTACTTTTAGATCAGTGTTTGCAGAGAATCCATTTTAAATGTTAACTAAATCAGAGTAATTAGGCCTAAGTAAAAACTGAAAAGTCAAATAAATAAATAATCAGGCTCATGCCTTACTTAAAACTGAGTCATGTGATGATCTTCATAATGGCACAGTTTTAAGTAAGGCATGAGCCCATTTGCGCCCCCCCCCCCCCCCACAAATTATTTGACTTCACAGTTTGCCGAAAAAAATTAGTGTTAGGTTACGGTGGGGGGAGGAGAGGGGGTCACGTCAAGTGTTACACTTTATTACTAGGGGGAGGTGGGGAGGTAAAAAAAGCAAAATTTAACGTTACATAATTTATGGACGCTTCCGAAGGGCTATTGTTCAAGGGAGCTATTGTCCAGGGAAGCTTGTGTCCTGGGGCATATTGAGGTAGGGAGAAATTTGTTAAAGTTGGGAAAGGGTGTTGTCCTGATGAGGCCTTCCCCAGATGCTGAAACTGGTGTTTATTTTAACACGAGCTGTTCACACACATTTACTGAGCAAAAGCCTACACAGCGTAATATTTTACATTCTGAACTCTCACAGTATCATGTGTTTACATATTTAAAAAATATTTTGCATACTTTGTCCGTGAAATAATCAGTCACTTGCTCAGCAACTCCTGCATGGAGTCGCTATAGGTAGGTTGAACGTGGGGTAGAATTAGTTTCGACATCCATCGTTGGGTTCGTGCGGGCACTTCTCTCAGCGATGCTTACCAACCCTCGTACGTTGGCTGCACACAATTAATGAAAGCTTGTATAGTCTCAAAGGGCTGTCTAGCAGGCAACAGGGAAGATTAACAATTGTGCAATGCCAAATTATTTTAATACCACCTGTTGTTGTTCGGTTTGGCTCAAACTGCCAGTTTTGCAACCATTTACTGATGGCAAAGTATACAATTAACCGAAGTCTTGTCAGAATAAAGGTTTTTTTTTTTTTTTTTTTATGTACTCTTTTAATTTCAGTGCACTGAGTCAATGACTCCCTGGCTCAAGTGTGACAAAGCAAGTGAATTGACGTGTGAAGAAGTTTCCGAATATCTTCACACTGATCTCAAGAATGGCTTATCCTGGAAAGATTTTGAGGCGAGGCGTCAACTATACGGCTTCAACGAATTCCAGGTGAAAACCGAAGACCCGTTATGGCAGAAATACTTAGAGCAGGTATGAATATGAAGCTTAATATAGAAACAATTTTGTT